>PVJA010000152.1:0-220230 GCA_004027025.1 Myocastor coypus
TGTGTGGTCTAGGAATTCAGACGTGACTTAGCTGAGTGTCTCTGCCTCATGAGATTGCCATCAAATTGTAGCCCAGGACCAAAGACATCGGAAGAGGGGACCTCGGTTCCCAAGGTCGCTCACATGTCACATGGCTCTTAGCAGGTCTAGATCCTTTGTCAAATGCTCCTCTACAGGGTAGCTCTGAAAGGTGGTGGCTTATTTTCCCCAGGGGTGGTGAAGGGATATACAGAAGGTGAAGATCACCAGAAGCCGTGCTGGAAGTTCACTTTCATGCTCTATGTGTTTTCCTGAAATTTCTTTTTTCAGAGCAGTAGGAGTCATGGCTGCTTATTGTGACATCCAAGTGAAGATAGAAAGATATACTTCAGCTGAGGAAAATTATTTCACTTAAATATTCCTTGCCATGAATCCCCTTCAGCATACTCCCTTGCTTTAAACACACGTATACCCTCACTCCTGCTACTTTTTGAAACTATTTGAAAGTTCTTGCCTATGAATGTCTTTCACAGATGTGATAAAATATACAGTGAGTGCTGCCATTGAGTGCCATGCAAGAGAAAGACAGACTCACCCAAAATATTATGCTTGTTCATCCACCTTATTCACACACTCCAGGACCTTCAGACTTCTGGGTCTTCCCTAAGGTCAGAATGACCACACAAGCTCAATATTTTCCATGGACTCAGAACAGTGAAGCAGTCAAGACATCACAGTTAGGCACACTGGAGGAGGCTTTCATAGTTGCCTCAGAAGGGGGCAGAATGATGGAGTGTGGTGAAAGCAAGAGTGAGGGCTTTGAGGTCGATTTATGGCAATATATCTTTTACTGTCACTTTTTAAATTAAAAACTTAGGCATTCACTATATTTTTAAATCAAACTTCGTATAAATGTACTGGAAGATGCCACGTATGACTGGGGAGATTATTTCTGGCATGAGAATGTCTAGCATGCCTCCTATGTTCCCATTCTAGATTTTCTTAGTGTGGAATTCAGCCTAAAGTCCTCCAAGTGGACCTCATGAAACACTGTAGTTTAGAGAAATCCTAAATGTTAACATTTCCACTAAATTCTGGGTAACAGGAAAACAATTTCAGAGCAATTAGTTTCTCCTCTATATCTGACACATTGTACTATGAGTTGTACTCAGTACTAACGTAATAAATGTCTATTGACCAAAATGAATGAATACCTGAACAAGGAATGTATCCTGTGTACTTTAGATGACTAGCTTGTGACCTGAAGCCTTGGACTTACAAGAAATTGTCTCCAGAAATGCTTGCAAATATCAAGCCAAGTTCATAGACCTCAGATAAAAATGTATAGGGTATTTCTAAAATTTTTCAAGCTTCTCTGTGGAGCTCACATTTTGTAGAACAATTAATAAATGGATATTTTGTTTATGTAGTGTTTACATACCACCGCTGCACTATGATTTAAATTATTAAAATATCAAAGAAGAAACTTCTGCAATAATGTGAAGAATTTTCAAGGATATTTTCGCCTGTCATGTGTGCTTATTCAAGACGATCTTCAGATCATAATTCTTCCCTTAATTCAAAGCAGATTTTCTGAACAGATTCAGCTTATTCCTTGAATAATATTTATGTTTAGCCAACTCTAACAATTCTAGTCCTTTGTATTTATCACTGTGGAAATAAGCTCTTTGGTGAATAACTATTATGCCTAAGAAGAAAAGAGGCAACTCAAAAACTCTGCAGAATGCTGGGTGTGGTGGCGCACACCTGTAATTCCAGCACTTGGGAGGCTGAGACAGGAGGATCAGTGCGACTTTGAGATCAGCCTGGGCTACAAAAGTGAGCTCAAGGCCAGCCTGAGCTGCATAGCGAGACCCTGTCTCAAAGACAAAAAAAAAAAAAAAAAACCCTCTGCAGACGGGCATGTGCGCAATGATAGACCCTGCCTTTCTTTAGGGTGCATCCTACTGCGCTCACAATATTCAAAAGAAAACATGAAGCCTCTATTAAAATACGGATCTTTACAAAAGTCAGATACACACACAAAAACACTTCAACACATTGTCTTAAATACGAAAATTTCTGCTACTACAGACTTAGAATTGGAAAATCTTTGACATAGCTAAAGTTTACACTATTACTATTTTTATAATATATCATCTAAACACATTGTATTTTATAGGTGCTTAATACTCTAAAATACATTTAATTTTATATTAGCTCATGATCAATTTATAAACATTCTCACAACCTTGAGTCCTAGAAAATTTGTTGCAAGCAATTTTCACAAGATACTGGCATGGAAAAGGCTAGAAAAGACAAAAATATTAAAGAACGTGTACCATTTGACAAGAAAACCCACAGGAAAAAGATAAATTCTTTCATATTTTCTGTTCTTAAATTTAGACTTAAAGTATGAGTGTATTATAAACAATTTTTAAAAACATCCTTTCAATGTCATCAATATAATAAATAATAAATATTGTTATAATTGTGCTATTAAGGGTTTTAACCACAGTACTAATTGTAAGGTTATTAATCTTAAGGGTACTTCTGGATATTTCTTCTAGGATGAGAAGGTGATATGGTAAATTGCTTTCACATCTTTTTTTTTAAAGAAAGCTTTTGAGGTAATGACAATAGTTCATTAATTTTTGATTCTATGATGTCTGACACACAATACATGCTCATAAATATTTCCTGGATAAATGAAAGCAAGGAAAAGGAAGAAAAGGGAAAGAAAGACTAAGGGGAGGGAAGGATAGAAAGCACTAAAAAGCAAAAGAAAGAAATGAGGGCCTTGCAGCCAAACAATACTTCCTGAGATCACGTAAATTTTGTAGACTAATCACATTGCAATGATTTGGCTAACGAGCCCAATAATTGAAGAGATTTACTTTTATTTTTTAAAGCATTCATTACTACATAAAATAAATGGCAGAATCTAGTGCCTCCTACATAGTTGACTCAGTCAGTTATCAGGTCAAAAGCACTGTTCTTTGGAATATCATGAATACTGTGTTTTCCTAAGCAATTTTGATACACGTAAACTATACTTCCCTATGAAGGTTATCATCTCTGAGCACATTATGTATTTCAGATGATCAATAAGTAATGAACAATAACAATAACAAAAACATCAACAAAATCCGCAGGGACTCTGAGGTTTGCACTCAGGCTAAGGTCTGAGAAAACAGATGGTTTCTTCCTTGTACCCTGAAAGCAAGCCTAGTTGCCTTCAATGGAACCGCTAAGGGCAGTAAATCCCTGAGCAATTGGCCTTCCATCAAAAACAGTCTGCATCCGGTCCCGGGGAGTTTACAGTGAGGGACTCTTGGCAAGGACGTCTCAGTTGATCACTCCTGTAATGGGGCAATTATAGTCAGAGAGGTTGTCTGTGATATAACCTAAGCCCTCATTTCTACACAGCTGTGCAGACCATCAACTCAAATTGTACCAAGAAGCCAATTGGGAGCCTATTCAGAATATGGGGTATTTATTGGCTGAGGATGAAGAAAGCCTATTTGTTCAACCACAGTGGAATTTATCTTTGTCAGCTCTGGGCACAGACACTCAAGCATGTGCAAATAGCAGCGCCACCACTGCCAACCAGCCTGCTGTGGACTCCCCTCTGACCTGACTCTCTGGGGCCTAGTTTGTCACTCCTTTCTCAGGCCAGCCAGCTTCTGGGGTTCTTTTTGTTCCGTCCCTGACTCCATGAGCTTGTACATGCCAACATGTTACCTTTTCTGACTTTACAAATAGATTTTTCAGAGTTTTGGTGTTAAATCAATATGCAGAGAAGAAAGGATTGCCAAGCAAAGTATTACATAACATGATTTTTAAATAAGTACTTCCTTCAATTATTTGATAACCAGTGGTTGCTTGGCAAGAATATGGAATGGATAGTGGGGTTCCCAAAAGGCAGAGATGAGCACCACAGATGAAGTGATGCAGCCAGGATTTAAACGTACTGTTTAGTGCACTGTTGTCCTAGGCTACCAACTGTGACTGAGGCCAAGGAGAGATGAGCAAAGACGAAGGACTGGGAGCGTCGGGAAGTTTGAATAAACTGGAGCTCGTGGCAAGGACCAAGAATGGCTTTGCAGAAAAGGAAGCAAGAGGGGTGCACAGACAGCTGGCCATGATCAGAGCAGGGTGACCTAACTCCAAACACCGTCATGACATGACTGTGTGTGGCTAGCTCCTAGTTCCCTTGCCTCTCTCCTCCTGGAACCGGTCACAGGCAGCTGGTATAAATCTTACGTAGGGAAGTTGTACATAGCTATAGACAACAAAGTGAATTTCCTCAGTTTGCTTGTTCTGGAGAAGCTGAGGGAACAACAACAGCAAGAAGAAAACAGCAAAGAGCTAGATTTTGTGCAAAAAAATGAATCTACAACATGGCAGATGAGTTCAATCTAATGACTTCCAAAAAAAAAAAACCCACTTTTTCTTTTTTTTTGTCTTTTTGAGACAGGGTCTCGCTATGCAGTTGAGGCTGGTCCTGAGCTCACTTTTGTAGCCCAGGCTGGTTTCAAACTTGCACCAATCCTCCTGCCTCAGCCTCCCGAGTGCTGGGATTACAGGCGTGTGCCACCACACCCGGCTGCAAAAACCCCACTTTTTAAATGTATAAAGGCTATTCTATTGAAGTCAAATTGAGTTCTGTGTTATAATTAGACATCATTTTCATGGAATATAAAAAATGCATATGTATATATAGATTCTTTTCATTTCTGAAAAATATTTAAATATATTATAAAAGAAGATTTTGCTTATGTTATTTTATATTTTTAAATTTAATTTAATTTTGTTCTTAAAAGCAAAACAAAAGCAAGAACAAAAATGAGAAACAGGATAACATACCACAATATAGAGGTTATAGATTTTCATAATAAGAATAGCTGATTAACAATGTTTGACATATTAAAGGCAATTTGTATGGGTCAGAGGAAAGAAGTTATCCAGGGAGAGCAATTTCATTAAAAAAAAAAAAAAAAAAGAAGAAGAAGTACTGTACAGAGAGCGTGTATATGTGTGTGTTGAGGGAGGCAATTAGGAAAGCAGAGTTGTGGTAGGACAAGAGGACTTTGTGGAGATTCAGGCTAATTATGCCTGAGGTATTTTAATAAGATTTACAAGTGTGAGCATGAAGTAAGTGTCTTAAGTTGTCTGAGGTCAGTAGTTTGGGGGATGTTCTCCAGGTGGTCCCTGTAATGATGGCTGTATCAGTGGAGAGTGCAGAAATGAGACAGCAATTTTGTAAATGACACAATGAGGAAAGCAAGCAGAGTTGGATCTGCGGGGTGGTAGACAGAGATGAGCCAGACACGTGGGAGGTGAGAGACCAGCTCTCCCTTTCATCGCCACCCTGACTTTGCATGAAGTTGGCAGTTGAGTCTGTTCTTTGATTCCTGAAGACCAGATGTGAAAGCTCTCCCACCACACACTGCAGTGACAAATGCAGTAGGAAGCTGAGCTCCGAGCAGAGTGTAAAGCACCATGAAAATGTAAAATGCAAAATTAGAGTATGTCGCACTTTCCTCTTTGCTTCATTCTACTTCATATTCACTTTTGGCATAGCTCTGGGTCCTCTGCATAATTTAACCCAACAGCAAACAATATCCTTGCAATTTTTTTGGACAGTGGTACTGGAGATCAAACTCAGGACCTTGTGCTTGCCAGGCAGGTGCTTATGCCACTGAACTATCTCCCTGGCCTCTCTTTGAAAGTTTTTTAAATAATTTTCTTTTTAGTACATTCAATAGACATGAGATCTTTAATAAAACTTAATGATGGGTTTGGGAGAATTACATGGATATGATAAATGTATTCCAATAACTTGTATCTTAGCGGTGAATTTCTCTGTATAAAAAAGATAAGTTGGAACCGGAGAGATAGCTCTGTGGCACAAGTGCCTACCTGGCAAGTGCAAGGTCATGAGTTTGAACCCTGGTTCCCCTCCACCCCCCCAAAAGGATAAGTTTCCTTAGGTAATCATAGAGACCTAAACAAACAAACAACCAATGTCTACTGTCATCACCACTGCCAAAACCCTCATGATGTTGGCAATACTTCTTTTCAAAGTTTATCAAACATATAATTAAAAAAAGCAGTTAACTCAAGCATATGTCTTGACCATTGGTTCCAACTACCTCACATTATACCCTTAGTTTTGTGGTAGCTGAATTCATGGAGTAAAGAGATGTCTTAGTTACAATAATTAATGCAAAAGTTAAAGAAAAATACGTTTCGATGCAATAATAAAGATACAGCAACTTACTCTTTTTTTCATAGATGATCTAAAAATGAAAAAAAAAAAAGTGATCAAGGAAAGTCATGTTCAAATTTAAGAGAACTTAGATGTCAGGTTCATTTGCTCACTTTACTGATGAGAAAACTTGTGACAGAAAGCTTCTGGACACATGCCTGAGACTTAAATTGGGGGCCAGCCAGAAAGCTCAGTGGACTAAAGTGCCTGCTTAGGCCGGTGCAGGGAAAGGACTTTGGTCCCCAAAGTGCTGTGCCAGCACTACCCCCGGGGCAAGCTAAGAAGGTCACTGAGATCAGGGCACAGTGGTGTGCACCTGTAATCCCAATACTTGGGAGGCTTTAAACAGGGGAAACACTAGGAGTCCAATCTGTATAGTGAGACCCTGTTGACCCTGTAGAACCTGTACCAAATATAAATAAATAAACAAGCAAACAAACTGGGGTCTCTTAGTACAGAAGTACAGGATTCTTCCTATTGTAGCACTGACACAAAGAAGGGACACACTTTTTTTTTTTTTTTAACACCAGTTGATCTTGTTAAGGGGACAATGGGATGCATTGGATGTGACTAAACCCACCAGTAGGGAACCATAACTTTTACTCTGGGAAGCCTGTTATTCTCCTCAAAGTCACATTTTTATTCAGAATGTGAAGCAAAAAGACATTGATTTGCTGTGTGTGACTTTCATACATTGCAGACATTCAGTAAGACCTGGAGAATGTGAAAACATTATTTAGTGAAACCAGGGAGTCAATTTCAATCTCAATTTTTTTTAAAGTTTACCAAACAGGGAAAATCAATTCTCAGCTTAATCACAAATGGTAGAAAAATTAAGCTGACTCATCTCCAAAGCCATAATAAAAACAATTAGTGATAATGTTTCTAACTTGAATTGTAATTTATGGGCTAATCTAATCACCACTTATTGAAAATTTCTACCACCCACCCAGGGAGTGGGGCATGTTCACAGAACATCAGCAGATGTTCATAATTCCTTTAATTACTGAAAAGACATGGACTATATTTCTAACACCCTACTAGAATACATGTTGAAGAATAGACTTGTGACTAAATTAACTCTCTTAAAATAATGTAGATTTTGTAAGCTTCTACATTTGCATCATAGCTTATGATGTTGGTAAGTCACACACATTAAACCTGTCTCAAAAGAAATCCCACATCCATATGTTAAATTATGCATTGTAGTTGGAAATAAGGATCTGACCATGCAAAAAAGAAAGCACAGTCCTTAGGAATATATTTTCTTTGTAAACATTTCCATTATGTATAGAGAGGGATACCTTCACCAAATTGAAAAGAGTGCTATACCATTCAAAATAGTCAACCATGCAGACATTTCTTTAACATATATGCAACTATTAATCTGCCAGCATCATTGTGGAACTTAGAGCAAAGCACAGAACATCTGGATTTTGAGGTGGTTTGAGAAAAGAGAAAGCATCTCCATTTCTTCAAATCTCTGAGTGCTGTTTTAATCGGACTCTTAGTTTTTTAATAATGTGCTGTAAGATTTATATTAACTAAGATCATCTGTTTCATATTGGTTTTCATTGCTTTGAAGTGATAGAGACATAATGAAAAGTGCACACAAGAAACTGAAGAGAAAATCAAAATGATCATAATTCAAACAAACACAAGGAAGTTAATATACCAAGGACAATTTTCAATCTCAGTCATTGATACATTTTCCCAAGACTGATCCCTAGGCCCCACTAGTCCTTGCTATGCCATTATTTAAACACTATTTCAATTTATCATTGTTTTTTCTCCCTGCCATTAGAGCTTTCTGTGTGTATTTTTGCCTCTGAAAAGATGGTCTCCCTACACCAGAAGTACTACATGACTCATTCTAATTTGTGAGCATCGATTTTTAAATTTTCAAAGAATTTCAGAGCTTCTGAAATGCCTCAATTATTTAGAAACAAGTTGTATATGCTTACAATTAAGTTATATTGAAACATAAGTAATTACTCAAAACTCATCATTTCTTTAGGGTACCAATTTGTTTTATTATTACTTCAGTGCTCCATTCCCTATGGCATAAAGAGTGTGCAACAGTAACCTAATGTAAACTGATAACACTACTGTAATTGATCATATATTAATAATTTAAAATTGACCTTGGTACATGTATGTATACAAGGATTAGCAAATGCAGCAAATCAAGACTGAATATCATTTTGCTGTTAATCTAGTTCTAACAAAAATAATGGAGAATGTGTGAATTATGCTAATTTTATGTAAAATATGTGAAACTGATAACATTTTTACTTTGAATAGGATAAACAGTGAAGAAAACAAACTTCCAGTATTTGACAATTATTTTCTCTTTCAGCAAAGAGGACAGGTTCACAGTTGATGAAAGTGTGTTGTAACATGTTTTGTTCTTATAGTTCCACCATGCCTGGTCATTGAAAATAAAATATCAGCCACTGTTGATTGTCAGAATGGCATGGATTTTTTTGGTGTCTGTTGTATTTGCCATATTTTTAGAGGCTCAAAAACATCTCCTCAATAGGTTTATTAGCAGAATCTGACATCTTCTCACCTCATTCCTTCCCTTAGATCTTTCTGTTTTCTAGTTCAGGTGCATTAAGGACCATGGTAGCTCCATATATCAGGAAGTGTTGTTCCAGTCATTTCAAGTCCACTGTCCCCCATTCCTCACTGGAGGACAATTCTATAAATTTATTGGAGGATGTTACTATGAAAGTTGAAAATGAACTTGAAAATAATAGCATTAGGTTTGGTATAATTGCAACCTTATACATTTTTAGGGACTTTTAAAATATGTTTTCATGTTTCCTTGAACACTTACAAATCACAGTGCCAGTCTGCTGTTCAGGGGATAACTATTAAATGGTGAATGTCAATTAAATTTTAATAGTTAATCTTCACTAAATAAGAAGTGCTTCATATACCATGCAAAATTATCTGCCACAGTATTAACAAAAACCGATTAGTTAACTAGCTAAACAGATTAAACTCAGACTTCCAGCTTATAGGAAAATGAATAGACCTTAAATTTAATAGTATGGAATATTCTTCTATTTAAATTTTATGACTCCTCATCTAGTTTCATTTAAAATGTCAAAACTGTAATGGTAGTGACATTCATGTTATAATAATGTTTGAAACATACGCAGTAAAAGGGGTTGTAATAATAATACTACAAATTACATGCTTATTTTTCCAGATCATACCTAATAGACTGTAATATCATTTTCAGTCATAGTTCACCGGAGTTAAATTTAAAGCATAATATTAAAGTCAAGGTTCCTTCACATCTAATTAGACATTAGAAACAAATGTGGCCAGGTCTGCATTCTGTTAAATGTATGCAAATAATCCCTCAGAGGCAATGGAACAATTTAACAACACTAAAGGTAAAAGTAGCCCACTGTAAAGGTATACAATAAATTACTGTAGATTTACCTTCGGTATTGTATAACATGACATCTCAGTTGCTGTAGGACACACTACAGCATAAATCGTACCCAGCTTGTCTCACAGTGCGAAATATTCAGGAGAAACACAGAATATTTTATGCTTAGGAGTCTAACTTCTAGAAATTATGCCAGGGAGGAAGCAGTTCAACAAAGCACCCATCACAAGGGTATGGATAGCAGTGCTGCAAAGCTTGGCAGAGTCATTTATTTTCAGGAGCAGTAGGGAAACATTAAAAAAATGCATTTTGTTCATTCTTTGGAAAGTCACATAAATAAGTCTCAGCTACCAACTGTATTTAGAAGTGAGTACTCAACTGTGAATTTTATTTTTTCCCCCTAAACCCATCATCACTAATGGTTTTGTCAAATTCATCTTCAGAAATAGATGGGGGGAGATACATCCCTGAGGGTCCATCGAGTAAGATCGCAGTCAGAGATTTACCTGCTTCTGCTTTTTGTCATCTTGCTAAAAATTGAGATGGGGATAGAAAGATGATTTTGTGATGTTGTCAGCCTGCCTGGAATTTTGCTTTTGACTAGTGGTTTTCTAATCAAAACCCTCTGATTGGCTTTCTGTAGACCAATGACATCCTTGGCCTTCTAGTATTGCTTTGCTCCCCATTAAGAAATGAAATAAGGGCAAGAAATGCAGTATGTTTGGAAATATGTACTGAATATTTTTATGGCTGCCTAAACACAAAGGAAATAATCTTAATCTCCTTTATGTAGACTTTAAAATTTTAAGGAATACTTGATAAATAACTATCAAGTTTTTAGTAATAAATTATGTCTATTACGTTAGAGTAGGCCTTCGAAGCATAAAGCTTTAGTTATTTGTTTGTTTGTTTGTTTCCAGCAAATTCTAAAAGCTCAAACTGGCTGTAGTGGTGAAAACCTGTAGTTGTATAACTTTGGGAGACTGAGGCAAGGCACAGCACGGGCAATTTAGTGACTTTATAGAGTATTCTTGTCTCAACAATTAAGAAAAAAAGGGGCTGAGTCTGGAGATCAGCTAATGGCTCTGGGCTGAGTCCTCAGAGAAGGAGAGAGTTTATTAGTGGCTTCCACATCCTGGAGCCCACCCCAGAGGACTGAGGATCCTCTTGGTGCTTGCACTCTTGCCATTTAGATAAATTGTTGTAAGACTGGACCAAAAGGAAGGTTGGGGCCGTTCGATGCATCACATTTGCTGAGAATTCTTTCATCTTTCTTGACATTTGTCTCACAATATTCAAGACCCTGGGACAGGCCCAATCCACAGATTGTTTCTTAATATGTTTCTTAATTTTTAATGCCCTTAATGTAGTGCCAGACATAATAATGGTAGGAGAAAGACAGCAGCTTACTTCTATTTACCCTGCAAAGAAAGGAAAGAGGTAAGATGTAGAGGAAAAGTTCATTCTATAGATATGATTAGCTTATACTAAGAGAGTTTTCACCCTGAAATTGAGAATAACTCAAAATGAAATTTAAGTAAAATATCATCATTACTAACTTTCAGGGTATCTAATAAAAAAATGTGGATTCTAAACTTGTATTTTGCCCACTACAGGTACTGAAGGAGCTGTATAAAAAGAAAGAAAAATGAAGCCTTATTATTGTGACTACCCATAAGTGAATGGGTGAAGATTTCTTCAGATAGAGGAGCAGGAACTTTCCATATAATTTCTGCTTCCATTAGGTTTTCATTTTTGTTTTAAAACAACCAATGTAACATTTTAATATTTTGATTTCTTACAAAAATTACTTTTGAGTGGATGTAGGAAATAAAAGTGCTATGGATAGGATTTAAAGAGAGAGCTATTCCTGAAAAAAAAAATTTAGTTCTGCATATCTAAGCACATTCAGCTTGCTAGCATTCCGGTAAACCATCATTTCTCTCACAGAACAAGGGTACTGCCATTAACATTTGCTCTAACACCTGATGAGCCGGGCAAGTAGGGAGTCTTAGAATCTGTTTACAGTTCCAAGATAATATACGGAAGCCTGGGTTTAGAAGAAACAGTGAGAAAGGAAGGACTGTTTCCTAGTGAGCGTGATGAGGAAAGCAAAAAAGAGGATGAAGAAAAGTCACAATAATTGCCCAAGCTACACCTGCACAATGCACTCTGGGTAATAGATCTAAATAAATGTACTGCATTTTCCCAAGGAACTCTAACATTTTCAAAGATGTCGATGAGTAGCAAGAAATAATTATGAATAATGTGATGTTGCTTAAATTTAACATCCTTGTCAGAGGACAAACATGCAGTGGATCCTGCAAAGTCCAAATGTCTACATGCATGGACACCTTGGTTTTACTTGCAAGGGTCCTGCTCCCCGAGCAGGACTTAACATCAAGGAAAGGATGGGCTGGTAGGTTAGCCTGTCCGCTGGTGTCTTTATCTTAAAGAGAGTAGGGGCCTGGCTGAATTCTGAGATCTTTATTATTCTTTGAATATGTCATTGTACTCTTCTGGTCAAGGTATTCATGATCCAAGAAAATCCAGATCTAAATGGGTAAAGGTTTCCAAAAAGTAATGGATCCTGGATTAAATCACAATGTCCTCTTCAGGAAATAATACTTTATTTTTTTTAAGAATTTTTATTTTGTTTTATTTTATTTTTCTTGCTTCAGAACTTTTGTTTGTTTATTTATTTTCATGGCCAGCTCAGCCTGCCCTGAGGGCAGGGCTGGAGCAGCATGTGGTGCCAGGGATTGAACCGTGGTCCCTAAAGCCACCTAAGCTTTCCTAAGCAGGTGCTTTAGACCACTGATCCATCCTGCCAGGCCCCACGGAAATAAGACTTTAAAAGAATTTAAAGAGATATTTCTACATATTGCTTACAACTAAAGAAAGACCCAATGTTAAAACAATTAAAGACCTATAATTGGCTATTGATACCTTTCTCTCTCCCCTAATTCTCTCTCTCTCTTTGTCTTTCTCTCTGTCTCTCTGTCTCTCTGTCTCTGTCTCTCTCTGTCTCTCTGTCTCTCTGTCTGTCTGTCTCTTTCTCTCTCTCTCTCTGTCTGTCTCTATCTTTCTCTGTCCCCAGAGTTACAATTGTATTCATCTCTTGATTGCATGCAGGAATCAGCTGTAGGAAACTATAGATAAATTCTACTATGATTCACAAACATATTTCAAACTACAACTGCAACCTTTTTCCTTTGCAAAACCTTTTCCAGAGCTGATAACTTGTGGAACAATGGATTGATTTTAAGTCTCAGCTCTTTGTATTCCAAGGCCCTCCCTCCTGCAGAGCATCCACAGAGGTCTGAAGGAGGGGTGGGGGAAGGGATGACAAGCAGGGAGCTCACACCTTTCATAATGGCTTGTGAACAATCAAGAGCTGATGGTATTAGTGAAAGGTTATTATTTGAATTAATCATACAAGTTTAAAACAACTTGGCATTTCAAAATGTTTCTAGGTAGGCGTAGTTTCCAAACTGCAATTGCCATGGAGTGTAATACTTGGCATGTTAGGAGGGGTATGTGCCAGCCTGGTGGAGTGAAGGAGGTAGGTAAATGTCTGCAGCTCAGCCTTCTCTGTCCTTTCTGGGGTTTATGACAAGGTCCTAGGCACCTGGGAACAATTCCAAGGCCTTTGCAGCACGAGGTGGAGAGAGAATTGAAGATTAACAAAAGGAAGACAGGGTGAGAAGAGAGAAAAGGTAGCCTTACAGTCTGCCTGTAGCTATGTCAGCTGGAGCCAGAAGCTAACAAATCATACCTGCTCTATTTTTTTTTTTCAATTCTCTCTTCTCTAGTAGCAATCCCTTTTGTTACACAGAAATATTGAGAGACTCAAATGAACTATATGAGATGCCAAAGAAACAGTTCATTGTCATTAAAGAATTCCAGAGAGAAGATCATCGCAGGGAGGATGGAGGTGTAGAAAGGTAGATCTGGTGCCTGAGAAGGAAGAATAGGTAAGTCCACCCCAGCCTTTGCTGTGTGTCCTAAAAACCATGTGCTGGTCTGTCCTATTTGGAATAAAACATTGAACAAATCGGTCTTGACATGCAGCACTTCATCTTCTAATGGAGGCGGCAAATACCGTGTAAAGCTAGTTTGAAAAATTGCAGACACTGGTACACTGGAGTGTGCATAACTTCACAGAGAATTGTGCAGGAGTTCTTGAGCCTGGTCTTGGGGTCTTCCTCACTGACCACCTAGAGGAGCAGTAGATCTGTCAACAGGCTACGTTGCAGATGCTCAGGCTCAGAGAGAGCACGAAAGTGGGACTCAGCATCGTTACAGGAAGGTGTGAGATAGAGCCAGTGTCAGGATCCGGGCTGAGGACGTAAAGGAGTCTAATGCCTTCCTGTCTTAACAAAGAAAGCTTGATTCTTGTAGGATCACAGCATGTAGACTCACTCTGTAACAAAGAGTGTGTACCTTTCATATTCCATACATTGCATCGAATGATTCCAGAAAGTTTACTTTGGGAGCACTAGGGAAAGGTTAAAGGTGATTCTCAGAGTGCTGACCAAAATGTGCTTTGTCTTGTATAGGAGCTCAAGGCCTGAGCTCTGCCCCCTACCTCATTCAGACCTTTCTCAGAAATCGCCACCCCAGGAGCTCCCACTGGGGCTACCTGCCACCCTTTGACTTCCCAATAGTGAGATGTTGAAACTGGTGGCTGCCCGTGCTCTGCCTGAGTCTAATACTGAGAATCAACATTTGTCGTCATGTCCTAAACAGGGCCTGGACTTGGAAACCAGTGTCTCAGTGATGAGCACATTAACTGGAAATGCTTGTGTGCATGCGTACTGGGGTCTCTAGATTAAATAAATGAGAGAACTAAAAGTAAGCTAATCCTTTAGATGCACTTCATTAGGCAGGGATATTAACGACAAGGCATTTAGTTCTTTTTTGGTTCATGCATTAAATCACAAAATTTTGAGGTTGAAGCATAATTGCATTAATGAGTTATTCATGTACAGGCATTGATTTTAGCATTTCTTAGTAAAGGTACATTAATGGCCTTAGCCCTCCAGATATTGTTTGATAAATCCATGAATCAAAAAAAGGTAATAGTACTTTAATGATGTCATCTATTTTAAGTAACTTATAATTTTAATAGCATTTTAGTAACAAAAAACAACTATATACTATATATATATATATATATATATATATATATATGTAATATATATGCCTGCAATTATTTTCAAAGATACTGAAAGAGAAAAATAAATTTCTTAAAATATTCTAGATCAAGGACAAATCATTTGTAGAACATTCTTATGTATAAGTATACCTATATAATTTTATACAGCATATTAAATATATTAATTTGCATAATATGACCAGTTATTGCCTAGAAATCCAAATGAAAACCAATTTAAAAATTAAGGGCTGAAAAAATCTAACTGTAAAAAATGTCAAATGTTTATGAACTTGAGAATTACTTTGTAAATTATTTTAATTAAAGAAGTCTTTTGTCCATTTATTTGGTGTAGGGTCTCACTATGCAGTTTGGATTCATAGTGGTTCTAGCTCTACCTCCCCAGTCCTGGGCCTAACAGCTTGCACCACCATGCCCAGTTTCGGTAGCTGGCATAACATGCAGTACCAGGAATAAAATCTTGGTCCTTGTGCTTGTCAGGCAAGCATTTAGACTGCCAAACTATGTCTCCAGCCTGTGCAAATGATTTTAAAATTTAAAATTATATCAAGAAAATTTCCCATGCTTACAGAAAGAAGAAATAACTATGTTCTTGTTCCTCAGATCTTATAGCACAGCTTTTTTCCTGCATTTATGATAGTCATTACTCATAGAATGGACATTTAGCCCACACCTTAATTCTCAGTCAACAAGAATGGACAACTACGACTTAGTAAAAGCAGGCAAATATTTAAATAGGTTTACCTGCTTTAAAAAGCTAAAAAGTTGGTACATTATCAGTGCAATGGTTAATTTCAATGTGATAAACAAGTTGCATTTTAATATTTTTCTAATCTATTTGGCACAAGGTCTCACTATGTAGCTCAGATTCATAGTGATCCTCCAGTTTTCAGCCTCCCCAGCACTGGCATTGCAGGTATGCATTCCAAAGCCAGTCTCAAAAGTCGCACTTCGACTGAACATTCATTGGCACACATTTAAAAGAGTAAGAAGACAAGGATTTCTGTGCTTAGTGGAAGAAATGATGTTCTAATATGAGCAGTTCATAATCCCTATGCCTACACAGTCGTAATGATATTCCAGATTAGAAAAACGATCAGAATATTAGGATGTGAAAAGGCTTAGCCTGTCATTGTATCAAACAAAATTAAAATGTCTTTGCTTAAATCCTTTTCTGTCACACGGTCTTGCTAGAGTTCTCTCTGCTAGTGTCACTGCATGAGGCTGATAATGTTTATTTTGCTTTACATATCAGTTCCAGGGGGTTTTAAACAGTGGCTTATGTCTGATATATGCCCTTTCAGGTAGATCTTTGGAAGAAATCTCTTTAAGAAAGATCACTTCTATATTTAATCACAGGTTTTGTTTTGCTTAAAAAGCGACAGCCCAAGCAGAAGTCCCTGCGGTTTCCATGATCATGCACTCTCCTGCAGTGGCTGTGAGCAGCTACTGTCAACTTTCTCTTTCTAGTGGAAAAGGACACTTAGCTCTGTGCAAAATATTGAAAGCCACCATTAGCACTGTACATATAATGATTCTTTCACATGGCCTTGAAAATATTTTTCTGTTCAATTCCTCCCATATCATTGATCTCACCTTCCATTATTGTGTTGTACAATATTAAGAATGAATGGAGCTGGGGACCTAGCTCAGTGGGCTAAGTATCTGCCTGGCAAGTGCAAGGACCTGGGTTCTATTGGGCCATCAAAACCGGGCACGGTGGCGCATGCCAGTAATCCCAGAGCTGGCTAGGGATGCTGAGACAGGAGGTTCACTATGAGTCCAAGCCAAGTTGTGAGACCTTGTACTAAGTAAGTGAATAAATAAAAGACAAAAAGAATGGAGCAAAATAACTGGACTAAAAATTAACTGATCAGAGGATAAATCACGTTTGTGCAGGATATGTCTGCATGTACGCACGTTTTGACTGGCATAACAAATACAGCTACTTTGATGTACCTATAAGATGCTGTATGGATTATTCAATGTGTGCCTCTGGTTTTGCATTTGTTCCATACAGAGAGGTCTATTAAAAATATCATGTAAACTTTGAAAAGTGCAGTGTGAAATGTTCTGAGAATGATTATTTTTATTTACTTGGAACAGTTCAATGGTTCATTGTTTCATGACTAAACACTGTGATAGCTGACACTGGAAAGAAAAGCCTTCCAGCCTACTGTCACAGCGTAGTAGACCCACACCCATGGAAGGCGACAGAACACGTTAGAACTATTTTATAAATATACCTTAGATATCGCCAGCTTGGCCAAAGACAAGAGACCCTTGAAATGAACTGCCTATTATGAGGTGGAGAGCTTGTGTAATTATGATGTAGCTCTGAAGTCATTCTCTTAAGCCTTCAGCAGCCTTTGAGATTTTTCTTCATCGTAGGAAAATGATGTAAGTGATTGATACTAATAAGGATGCAAATGGGGAAAATATATTAGTGTTTTGTAAAATGATTTAGAAAATTCATGTTGACAATCATAGTTAAGTCAAGCAATTAACCTAATTTTAAATGTCAACAACAATCTTTAATCTTCCTTATTTATAGGAAACTACGTTTATGAAACACGTAGACTAGCCTTATTGGCCATGAGGAAAACACAGCTACAAACAACTGCAAGGGCACTTTATATTTGCATTCTCAGGGTATGTTGAGGAGTTTTCATGCTCATTTTTTATCTCAATATACTATTGATTCCAATTTTTCAAAAATCTAGGGCAAATATGGTTACCTCAAAGGAATTAAATTCTAGGCGTGACAGTGTGGATAAAATATACAAGTATGTGGTTAGTAAATAAATCATTAGCTACAAAATATTTCACCATCAGAAAATCCAAAGAAGGGGCTTATTTGTATAGCTATATTACTTAGACAGTGGTGGATGCTCCGTTTATCTGTCTGTCTGTCTGTCTGTCTTTCTGTCTGTCGGTCTATCTGTCTCTGTCTATCTCTGTGCATATGGGTGTCAAACTGGAAGTTATAAGAATGAAGTGAAATTTTTTTTTGCTAGATTTTTATTAGGAATTTTTCTTTCTCAAATATAGTGTAATAGTACTAATTTTAGTAGATGTTTCATAATAAAGGTCATTGTGTTGGTAAACCAATTATTGCAATAGGGATGATTTCTCAAAAACACAACTACTTAATAGAATTATTATCAGATCCATGAAAGCACTGTTCATACTACAAATAGCCTTTTACTTTACCTACTCTGTATGTGTAATTGGGCAAAGAAGCTTAATTATTTTGTTACCATTTTTATTAATGTTCTAAGTACATGCCAAACTGGTGACATTTCTCCAGTTTGAAAAGAGTTTAAAACCATTGTGATTTTTACTTCTTTTTATAATGTGAAGAATAATAAATGTCTACATCTTGAATGTTGTTAGTTTTACAATAACCTAAAAGAGCACATACTCTAAACCGATAATGGCATAAAAATTAATAATGCTTATGAGACAAAATAAAATTAAATTGTTTCAGCATCTATTTATTAAATCTATTCCATGTGCCAAACAGAGACTATGAGATATGATTCTTGTTCTCAATTATATTATAATTCAAGAGTAAATTAAAATACAAATTCAATAATTTCTCTTTTCAACTCTATTATTCTCTTGGATAAATATAGCCATAATCTTGTCTTTACCGAAATTAATCCATCAACAAAATCACTAAATCAAGCATCTCATTTTCTGATCATAATTTCCCAGGCTTTAAAGTTTAATTGTTCAATAACTCCCACCACATTTGCACCTTAACTTTTTGAGTCTGGTCCACCGATATCTCTTTTAACCCATGTTTAATTCTCCCAATTTCTGTCCTCTTGCCCCTCTCATTCCACTGTCCATTCAGTAAGTTCTCTGACAGAGATGTAAACTTCCATATTTTTCTCACTCTGGCTGGAGAGCTCTGTAGCTCATATTAGCACAAGCGCCTTCTCTTCCCCATGTCTGCCTGCAGACAGGTGGAGGAATCAAACAAATACACGTTATGCATAATAATTTGTTATTTATAGTAACTAATGGTGAGGAATCAGTTGAGGTTAGTTATCCTGATTTAATTATAGCACCATTGAAGTAAATTATTAGGGAAAGTGGCAAGAAGGGATATAATCCAGGTAAAGCAGCAGTATGTTCAAAGTTTTGGAAACAAAAGAGGATTTTGTCTTAAAAATAAGTACAGACTATAGACACCAACAGCATGAACCCTGAACACAGAAGACCACCCAGAGCGAATTAGCTCATATGTAAAAAGGAACAGGGAAAGGATTCTATCTGAAGTTATGGCAGTCAGACTCTAGATTACTTGAGACCATACCAACTGTTCGCTTCTCCATACTAAAAAGTGTCATACACTTGTGATGTCAGATCTTCCTGCAGACTGCTTCAGACTGCTGCACTTGAGGATTCAGATCAGGAATGCTCACATTAGTGCCTCCTAAAAGACCTAGTATATTTATATGCTGTGCTCCTTGAACTACTTTTTTTCTTTCCCCAAAGCTCAGATTACACTATCTTCCTTTCTCATCATTCACAGAAGATAAACTGATCACAAAATTGTTGAAGAAAATAGAAATCAGCCGAAGAAAACTCACCAAATTTCCCAGTATCAAAAGTATACTGCATGTGCAACTAGCATCAACCCAACTCCTCCTATAAAATATAGAGGAAGTGTAGATATTTGATGTCAAAATCTAACATATTCTAATTCCATCCCATTTCTCCTTCTCTAGATGATTTTTTTTAAAAATTAATTATCTGCTCTCACCCATCTTTTTACCCTTCTAAGTACTGGAATCTTTCCATCAACATGTAAAAACATTCACCTCATTTGTGAAACTTTTTGGGCATAGGTATGATGTCACAAATGGAAACAGTCACATTTCACCCTGTATGCTAGGTCAAAGTCAAAACTTAGGTGTGCTAAAGGAATATTTTACAGTATTAAGCTCAGATTCTGTATATAAAATACAAATGAATTGTAATGAATTTTGTGTTTAGGCTTAGGCCCTATCAACAGGATGTCTCCAAGTCTATATACAAATTCTTCCAAAATCCAAGGAATACTGGAATCCAAAACCCTTCTAACCCCAAGCACTTTGGATGAGGCAAGACTCAACCCGCTCTAAGTTTAGGAAGCTTGTTATCAACTGAAATTTATCTTTCTTCCCTACTCTGCAACTTTGTTAGATATCCAGAGTTATACTGTAATACTTTTCAGTATGTAGTTACATAGTCTAATTTGATAATGATTACTGACATTTTACTAATTTATTTATGTATAACTAAAATTTTGTCACCATAGTGTCTGAATCTATAAAAAGCAGATACTTTTATGAACTAATGAATGGATGAACTGACAGGGATGGATTGATGGTACTTGCAAGGTGGAGACTTCTGTGCTACTTAATGTGTCCATGAAATCCTCGAGTATTTTTGAAAGATATTATGTACTTTTGACTTATTTGATAATATAAGCATATTGCAAGTTATCTCCATACCTAGCCCTTAAGGATAGGAGTGTATTTTTAGTATTGCTAACTTCCCTGAGATTAGAACTGCTTTTTTTTTTTACCAGGGGGCACTCAATAAATATTGCTGAATAAATAGTAGTAGTTAGGTCAGAAGAAAGTTGCAAAAATAAATAACCACAGTAACTCAATATGTAGGTGCTTCAATGTGCAGAAGTGGAAGATTAGAAATAAATAAATTTATTTCTCTTTTCTGACTAAAATGAAAGAGAACAACCAAGTGGCTTAATATCCCCATGTTTGTTAGTTGTTATAGTAATAATCTTATTTCAAAACTGCTGTTTTCCAATAACGTTAAAAGAAAAATAACCAGTCTTAACTGAAAAGTATATTTTGAGACGGACAGAGGTAGGATGAATTCTTGACATAAGAGATTGTCAGGCAGGCATGTGGTTAGTGTTGGATAGTGAGGAGCTCTTTCTCTGAAGAGTGTTAAGGACTGATGACAGGTTAGATGTAACTCTGCCCGGAGCCACAGGAACTAATTGGATGAGCCCTCTACTTATCAGTTTCCACTGTAAAGAGTGCTACAGGGATTCTCCCCACAGATGGCCTATAGCAAGTAGGACAGGGTAGTGACACATCCAGGAGCTTCAATAATCAAATGTCATAAAATACATTCCAAGGAAAAGCTTGTTAGTTATCCCTGGTATGTGAAGAGTCTAGAGATGTTTATAATTTGTATAATGCTATCATCCTTCATAGACTATATTAACCTGGCTTTAAAATTATGGTTATTCAGTCCTTAGTTTGATATAAGTGAGTCAGCTATTTGTGGTATGTTCACAGGGTGTTTAAGATGCTCAGTGTTCATAGTTGCTCCTTTGAGATTTATCAACTAATAGGATAGATAAAATCATTTAAAATAAAATTTTTACAGACACATAAATAAAACTATAGTTCTGTAAATGTGATCATAGGAGAAGTGAACATCAAATTCTATAGTTTCAAGAAAAAATGGAAAATATTCATAGAAAAAGTAATGAAGGAAAGGCTTAAAAGGCATACAGAGAGAAAAATGATATGTTTGTCAGATAGAAGGTGAAATTTATTTCAAGCACTTGGAAAGGCTCGGAAGACATCTATTTCCAAGAGTGGGAAGAAAGATTTAATAAGCAGACAGCAAGAAGATGAATAGGATTAGTGGCAACAGAGGGTGCAGATTTGGTTTATATGAATTCAAGAAAGAAATTGATTCCTGAAGATGTCTGTGTGGATAGTATAATGTATGCCTTGGTTACTGGTTACTGCTAATACGTGCGCATATTGGGCCAGGTTGCATAGGGGATGATGATATAGTTCAGCAGTATATTGCCTACCTGGCAAGTGCAAGGTCCTGAGATTGATTTCAGGTACAAGAACACTATCATAACTCCTGTGCTGGCATCGAATCAGATTTAGTTAGGATCAAAATCAGAGATTTTGGCTTAGTTTAGCTATTTCTGCTATAGTTGTATGACAAAGTTTCTTAAATTTTCCAGTGTTTATTCTCTTCATCCACAAAATAATGATGCCCAGTTAGATAGAAATTCTTAGCAGAAACTGTAAGGGTTTCAAAGACCCAGAAGACCCAGGGTTTTTGCTGGGGAAATGTAGCTTTTAATGTCACAACATCTGGAATGCTGTACACCGGGCAACATGCAGGTCACTACAGTTGGAACCAGGACATCTTGCATTGTGTTGCATTTGCCAGTGTCAGTGTTCAACACAGAAATCCTGTTTGCAATCACCTAAGCCTAAAATGTAACTTCATTTAATTATAAAAACAATCATTTTTTGGCAAAGCTTTCATACACAAAATTTCTAGGACTCTAACAACTGTATAATGGAAATCTGTATGTTATTTGATTATAAGATAACCATCAGTTTTGGAAGTCAGTTCACTAATGGAAATATTGCTCATTGTTTTTGAGTGACCAGTGACTATATCAGACTACATTTCTACTGTAAATAACTTATGTCCGTCCACTTAAGTTGCAGGAGGACCTAGCTCACAATGACTCCTGGTGTAGTTTCACATGAGTACTAACATATTAAAATATGTACTTCTACATTATAATGTACTTTCATTTCTCTTCTTGTAACTGGATGGTATTCACTTTTAGAAATCATTGTGCATAAGTTTTATTTTCTATGAATTCTATTTCAGAGCTTTTATAATTAACTATTGGTTATAAAAGGGAGCTTTGATTCTAATAGAGTTGAAGACCAATAAATTTGACTATATCAAATAACTTTCAGATTTCAAAGCCATGGATTTATAAGTTTTTCTTTGATCTGTAAGGAAGGAGAAACTCTTAAATGATTTTCACTTGCAATGTTGAATTAAATGTTGAAATTCCAGAGGAGAACATCTGAAGCAGTCTGTTTTACCACTCTTGGCACCCAGAGATAGAAGTTTGATCAGGAGAACACTAACTAGCTGATACACAGAATCAGGTACTATGAGAACTCTCAAAAGAGAAGAAGAGCTGTGCTTATTGCCCTGTGACAATTTTTACACAAAGAGCTCATCTACAGAAATGCCCTTCTTTTCAAATCTGAACATTTCTCCCATTACACGGCAATTCTGTTTATGCTAAAAGAGCAAGCAGTGCAGTGAGACATTCTGATCTGTCAAAGCACATTTATAGTAATTATAGATCGTTGTGATCTACCCTGTGCTTTCTATATACGCACATACATACCAGCCATTAAAGTAAATTAGATTAAGACCTTACAGCCTCTACGAGGACAATGGTAAAAGCTTTGCTAACTATGGTGGCATACTAGAATTTTAGCAGTAGGAACAATATATTTCATTCTATGGGTCTTTTAAATATGTGCATATCACTCCTTAAGGATACTGCATGATAAAATTGGACATTTCTAGTCAGATGCCTTGATTTTTCTTTCATATTTCACCTCTGATGTATGATCATCTACTAAAGCAAAACCTATGGGGCAGAAAGACATTTTCCCATTTTGCAAATCAAGCAGAAGCATGAACGTTTCTGGGGAGCTCTAGCTGCTCTACTAGGCATTTCTCATACTTCTGATAATGCGGCCTTCCCATGACAGAATTGGATCAAAAATAACACATTTTGATGGTACTTGTAAAAGTAATGGAGTTGCTGTCAAAAACATCCAGGATGGCCATGAAACTTGAATACCTAGTAGGTGTTGCGGGGGCTGAAGGAGAATCTAAGGTTTTCACAGTAATGTTTCCTTCTCTTCAGTGTTTAACTTTCAAAACTTATTTTGTTTTCCGCTTTGAGTGCTTTAAAAGGCAGCATTTTGCCCTATTTGAAGTTTTACAATGGTAAGGAACATAAAGCAGCTTAATAATACTGGTTCATGTCATGATGAAATCTGCATGTATGTATTTGCTCAAACATCTATTAACTATTTGCTGCTTGCAAAATAACATGCCATAACTTATTATAAATGTATAATAGTACAGAAAGAAAACATACTGTATAGGTTGATTTACAGTCAAACTAGATTTTAGTTAAGTTAACGAAGCTCAAATTATTCAGAGGAGTGTATGTTCCATTTCATACCACACATTTGTCTCCTGAGGAGGGACAGATAAATGCCGCCTGGTGCTGGTCAGAGAAGGCTTCTTAGAAGAGGTGCCATTTTCATTAGATTCAAAGAAAATGGCAAAGATTCTGCTGAATCTCCTTATGGATTTGCACAAAATCAAAACTCCAAAATGCTTTCTAAGGAGGAAAGAATTTGTCTAGTTCACACTGGCACAGATCCATTACAAAAGAATACCAGGAGATGGATTTTTGGCAAAGGAGATGGATTCTTGGCAATGTGGGATTTTAAACCAAGAATAACAGATTTCCCTAATATTTCATGAGTAACTAAAGACTCAGAGGGCCTATGGTCAAAGAAAACTTTTTGGAACGATGAGTAAGCTTAAGAAAATGCCATTTCTGTTCTCTGCAAGCCTGTGTTCTGGAAATGGTAGCTTTGACATTTTCTCATGTGCCAACGGCTTCCTGGAGCTTTGTTTATAGAGCTATCATGTCTCTAGGCTTCTGCTCTCTCAATCAAGGGTGTTGTTCCTTTGGAAAGGGAAATAGTGATGAGTTCCTGAGAGACCAACATGGTCAGCTACCATTTAAAGCAAAACTCAGTGCTTGATTCTATCTTCTGGCCACATGTGGCTGGATCAAATATGACCAATTCACAGTCTAGCCAGAGTTCACGGAGTGGTCAACAGCTGAAATTCAGCCTCACAGATTTAGAGGGAGGGATGGACCACTGGGGACCTCTATTAAGCAGTTTCAACAGGAACATTATGCATACAACTTGACAGAGGCCACAAAAACCAAAAAGAAGAATACAATCAGGTTATAAAGAAGAGGATAAATATCTAAACAGGCAAAAATCATCAAGTACAGAGAAGTAAAGAATTAGAAATCAGAAGTGGATGTTCAGGGAATTAACTACAAGGCTTGACTGGTATCCCTGGGAGGGCCTGTAGGAACATATGGCCCTTGGCTGACACCTGGGAACTTGGATTTGGGGAATATTTCTACCACCCAAACTTGTAAGAGTGGTTCGTTGTGCTGAAATTATCTGTGCAAACAATATAGTTATGCTGAACACCTGCCTTCCTTGTGGGACTCTGGAATCTTGGTCTGTGTCAGGTAGAGTCTGCCTGGGTGAGCAACCTCCAGTAAAAACCCTGGGCACGGAGTCTCTAATGAGCTTCCTTGGCAGACAGCATTTCACACATGTTGTCACAACTCATTGCTGGGGGAATTAAGTGCATCCTGTGTGACTACACAGGAAGACAATTCTTGGAAGCTTGCACCTGGCAGCCTCCTACACTCAACCCCATATACCTTTCTTTTACTGCTTTTATTTCATACTCTTTTTGCTGAAATAAACTGTAGCTGGGAATTTGACTGCAGGCTCAGTTTTGTAAGTTCTTTCAGTGAAACAATGAACCGGAAGGTGGTCTTGGGGACCGTGATACACAGAGCTATGATAATAATAAAGCAACAATAATATTTTAGGTTGTTATTCCGTTAAAATAGCACTCATAGTATTGTTATTATAAGCCATAGCTACAGTGGCAAGCCTATTCATTTGATACCTATATTTGAGAAAAATAATAAAAATAGATTTGGATGTTAATGATTGGTGCTGGCTGGTGACAGATTATTACAGAAATTGTGTTATCCTGAATAACGTCAAACTACTTACAGCTATATTCTATGTTTCATGAAGATATGCCATTGAAATCTTGCATTCCTTTATTTATAACAAATGCATGTTATTTGAAGTAGCTAAACGTGATTCTCTAATTGTATCCTTAAAAACTGACTTACAAATTGCAAAAAAAAAAAAAAAAACCACATAGCCTAGTAAAATGATTCCTTTACCAGTGTATGGATTTCTAACCTCAGCTGAGCCTTTTGAGGTACTTGCAATGATTATTCGGCCCTTATTCAGCAACCATTTGCACTGTCTTAGGACAGCTTCTAAGCACAACTTCCCGTTTCAAGAGAAAGGTGAACATGAGAGAGGGTGAGATTCATTAGGGGATCTATATCCAAATTCATCAGCAAGCAAACTGTTCTAATTGTTTTACCACCTATTTCACAACAAGAATTATACTTCAAATCAAGAACTTATTTCCTACATAGATTCCCATTTCTTTGTTTTGCGACCTAAGCCCTTGTAGGAGATGTCCTTTTCATTAATTTCTTTCATGTTTCCTTTCCACATCATATTTCTTCAATCCCCACAAAGCATTCAAGGGTCTTTTCCCTTAAGTAATAAAACATTACACTCAGAAAGAAAGCTTGACTTGACAGCCACTAGCTTTGTGATTGTCCATGCAATCCTCACTTGCCTGAATCTTATTTATTTCTTACGTTCCACTCCATATCTTTATTTAAAGATCAGCTATCTGCACAACTCAATGGCCTCTTTCTTTCCTTCTTTCCCTTAAGCATGTCTGTAGCTCTGTTGAGCATCTACTGTGAAAAAGAATGACACTTAGAATTTTTTTCATTGTACTAAAAATGCAGTTAGTAGAGTAAAACAAAAATTTTAAAACTTCTAACAAAATACTAACCATATGATAATGAATTCCTTAAGAATCTTTTTACAGTCAGAGAAAGATGAAAGAATATATTAATAATAATGAGAGCTTCAGATCAGGATTCACAGAAGAATCCTGATACCTGCTAAAGAAGTGAAATACAATTTGAGTATAATCAGAAGGAAGAGGAAATTTGTTTCAAAGGAGAAAACAAAACATTAAAGTTATATTAGTGAAGCATCACTTACTGCTCTCCAACTCTACTCATAGTTTCATAGGGCCTGAGGGCACACTTTTTGGAAATAGGCACAAACGTGGAAAAAGTATAAAGGTTGTGTTAGCACCAGGAGCTTCAACCCTTGAGTAGATTATGGATAATACGAAGTGTCACACCTGGGTTATTTTTGTACGTGGTTAACACAGAAGCATCCATAATAAGTGTGGGAAAAACTTCAATGAGCAGCAGTTAAGTGACACTAAGGAGAAAAGTAGTTAAAACACTTGGAGTTGTTCCTTAAAGTGTATGATGGATGACTGACAAGAGCCACTGTCACAGAAAGTCAGCGAGAGCTTGACGTCTAAGCTCAGCACTCACAGTAATGCCCTACCACTGAAGGCAGGCAGGCATTGAACATACAAGCTCATAACGTGAGCGTGTTCCATAGGTGGTGGGTACTAACACCCACTGGACAGCTTCCCTGAGTTGATATTGCAAATGTCCAGAGATTCCAAGCAGTCAATTCATTAAAACCAAACAATTGCTCAATTAGTTTAATGTAATAAACACATCTAAAAATAGATCTTTAAGTGGCATGGCTTCAAAACAAATTTATCACAATCAGAACTGTGATAATGCACCTATAATGACTAGAAAATTAATTCAAGATAATAACACGATGAACTGTGTGTTTCTGAACTTGCTTTTTCCTCTAAAAAAAAAAAGGAGCAACTTGTTTGAAAAAGGTATGGAATTTCTCCTTGTCTTTTCTCCTAGTAGTTATATCATCTGGAGGTTGCAACTTATTTTCAAGCTCCTTTGTCTTTTTCTTCATTGCCAAATGTGTCCTTAGATGTCATTGAAGAGTCTCACGTGATGGGGGTGCCACAGTGCTTTTTAGCTACCAAAAATAGTAGTCAGCACAGTTGTAATGTGTTAACACTGTTAAAACTTAAAATCTTTGGGCTGACCAAAGAGCTCAGTGGATTAGAGCACCTATGAGCTGGAGCAGGGACCAGGAGTTTGGTCTCTAGGCCCGAGTGCAGGCCCTGCCCCCAAGGCAGGCTGAAATGGCAATGGAGACTGGGCATGGTGGCACACACCGGTAATCCCAGTTCCTGGGAAGACAGGTGAATCACTACGAGTGTGAACCAGGAGTGAGACTCTGAGCACCCTGTAGACCCTTCCCTAAAACACAAAAAATAAAAAAAAAAATAAAAATAAAAATAAACTTAAAATCTTTTTCAAAGAATGTGCCTGAAAATATGTACACTTATGTTTCATGACGGGCTACATCACTGGGAAAAATCCTCACACTAGGTGAAGTTGTTTGTTTCCCTTGGAAATTACTTCTGTTTTAGCAATGCAAAGTTACTTCCTTTAGCAGGGAAATAATTAAATGCCATTGCCATGAACATCCCTATCGCTGAGGCCCTCTCGTGGGCAAGCACAGACACCTACTCCTCCCAGAAGGTTTTGCTCTCAGGAGCATTCTTTTCACTGAGTTTCAAGTTCAGCCCATGAGATACAGGTGTGAGTTTCTTGTGGCACACAGCAGCATAAAAGTATATCCTCAGGGCTGAGAAAAACAGAAGTCAAAATCAAATCTAATCTGTATATTTAATTTGGTAATCCCCTCTAATTTAGAAAAAAAAAATATTCTCAGTAACATTCCAGTATTCTTGCTATTCCAAACACCACTTCTTCCTCCTTCACAGCTGGGGTAAACGAGCAGAACATGGTGAAAGGAAAGAATGAGAAACTATGGAGATTATGAAGATTTGCTTTGCGCCTTCCCCACAAAAATACTTCCTGAAACAGGTAACTTCACAAAAGATAACACTGAGTAGCAGCCATCCCGCATGTTAACACACAAAACAAAGGCCTAATTGGTTGTATCCTTGTTGCAACAATGTGTGACCGCTAATTGAATCTTTAAGCACTCCATGCAGCTCATTGAGGATGGCTGAGTGCTGAGCTTTGGAATGAACAGCAGTGTCAGCAACTTCCTTGAATACAACATACGTTTTCTTTGAAATCATATTGCTCTAATGTGGTTCTGAAAAGTTAATTTAGCATATAGGTAGATTAAGTATTGCCAAATTATAGCAGTCTACCCGAAAGGACACTAATAATCCATCTAATATCAAAGGCACTTCCTATAAGCAGTATACACAGGTGATCATCAAGTGAAGTAATGGTAACTGGCACATAGATCTGCAAAAGCATCTCTGATTCATTTCAGTTGGTATTAACTGATAATATAACCATCATCACTTCTTTACTGACTGTCATGACACTCTCTCTTCTTGATCCCAATGCTGAAGGAATGTAGCTGGAAACCACATTTCTAAAAAGAGCAATTCTGAGCAATAATAAGTAATTATTAAGGAAGCAATATTATCTTGGTATTATTTTTATATTTCATGAAGAAGTGAAATAATTGTATGAATGACAGCTCTCAACTTTAGCAAAAGGCCATGTATTTACTCACAAGGTATCTAGAAGTCAGCAGAACGAAACCCCATCACCAGCCTGCAAATTAACAAGAACAGAAACTAAGAAAATATTACTTTATTCAGGCCATCTAATCAACCATCTATTATTTTATCTCAAAAGCATAATTATGATTTTTATTTAATAATATTTAATGATTTTGCATTGATGAATAATAAAAATTGCTGATAATAACACAAATCCTTTTTTCCAAAGATTAAACTAATAGCTACCATGAATCTATCATTTTTAACAGTATTTTTCCACATACTAAGCAGTTCAAGCTGTTACTCTGATTGCATGCGTGCTGTGGTAAATAACTTACAGAATAATACAATAACTGAGAATTTTTAAAGAGTGGACTTGTATTCTTAAGTAGCATGAACAAATATTTAGAAAAATTGCCCTAAGATCACAGGGAAAATGATGGAAGGTAGCATGGTTTTCCAATGCATTTTCATAAGGCAGTGTATCAGGATGCTAAAGCCAAGAACCTACAGCCCCTTAGCCACCACAGATGGAACCTTTGTATTCAGGGGTGCAGGGAGCCTCTGGGGCACTGAGCTGATGATGATGCTCTGTTCTTTTGACACTCAAGCCTGATGTTCTAATTTTGCCTCAGTGACTCAGAGCCCAGTGTGAATGCCCCACAGCATAGGAAAGAAGAGCAATGGATAAGGCTAAGTTGGGTGGCAGCTCACCAGTATCATCCATGCTGATTTACAGTCTTAGAACTGGTGTGAAGCTTTACATGATCCAGTATATTTTAAAAAAACTTTATGTTAAAATACACAAATCCAACTATAGAGCTGTGTTTTCAAAACATATATTCTTCTCTCATGATCTCTTTGAATGTGACTCACGTGCATATAACACATAACATCTTTGTGCTGGCCTGCAGAAGGGATCAGAAGAGGAAAAATGTCTCTATTTTCCAGGGAATTATGATGAACCATATGATACACAAAGAAGAATCATGGTTTCTTTTTTTAATCTAAAATTTTTTTCAACATAATATGAGTTTTAAAATGGATAGCAGCTTCTGCATAAAGTGTATGTCAAGACACTTGACAGAGTTAAGTCATACAACCATAGAGTTAAATAACAGAAGGGGGAGCGAGGTATTAAGAGGCAAAGAAAAGATAGAAAATTTGTGTTTTCAGATGAGATCTGGAGGAGGAGGAGAATCATCTGGGTAGGGAGACATAAGATCCCTCTACAGTTAGCAGAAGCTGAAGAGAAATTGATTTGCAAAGAATGGGGCCTAATCACGGTGTTGAATAGCACATGCAATAATGAGCCTGATTCTTGGAAACGCTGATCTGAAGGCGGGGCCAATAACTCAGAGAGTGACATGCATCGTAATTTCTTCAAAAATAGAGCTACTCCTAACCTCTCATGAGAATAGTCTGCATGACATAGTTTTAGAAGGCATGTGGAGGATGAAAATCACGAGAAAGGATGAATTTAGGAGGCTGAGGAGGCTGAGAAGGCTGAGGAAAGGATGGAAGTTTAGAACACTAATGGTAAGGACTACACACCATGGGTCAGAATCACTTACAGTCTTGGGTTGTGATGGTAAGGCGATGGGCTATATGTGGCAGAATGGTGGCTTTATGTAGTTTTATACATGCAAGGATGTCCATTTCAAAGTCCCAGAGAGAAGAAAAGAGAGAATGAAAGAAACTGCATATAATTTGTAATTGTTATAAGCACTAGAAAGTGGTGCTGATGCAGGGCTAGCACATGTTTTAACAGACAAGAAGTAGAAGGTTAGCAAGTCTCGCTGTTGGAGTGAATCTCAATTTTGGAATCTTTGCTTTCCCCGGCTGCTCTTGTAGTGATGTGAAACAGCAGCCAGGCTTTCAGCACAAGTCACCGGGGCCGTGCTGTGCATAATGCGGGTGATCACTCCAGGGCAGAGGACTGCCAGGAGCTGGAAGAGGTGAGAACAGCCACAGAGCTGAGCTGACACACTGGAGCACCTCGTGAACTCGCCTGCAATGTGTCCCGGAGTTTCCTGTTTTGAGTGCACTTCACACCACCTCTTGTTTCTGCTGCCACCAACATGAAGGAGGCAGAGCTCAGGTGGTAATGTGAAGCACGGGGAGCTGCTACCAATACAGATGAAGCACTGCTCACTGGTCTGCAGCTCCGATCCTGCTGGGAGCCCAGTTTCTGAGAGACCATGGACCAGCAAGTGTCTGTGGCCAGGGCTGAATAGCCATGTTCTCCTTAACCCCCTCCACTGTATGACCATATGAATGGATGCCCCTTTACTCCCTGACCACGTATTTTTTTTTCTTAGCTCAAAAAAAAGACCTTAATATACTGTGAAATTTGCTTTTCTTCATTTCATTTCATTTTTTAAATTACTTTTAATAAGAAATACCAATTTGATAGTTTCACAACACATCAGTAGTACATTCTCAATAATTGACACATTGCATGTTGCCCTCACAATAGTAATACAGAGAATAAGGTGTGCACATGATACATTTTCTAATTGATATTGGTAAGGAAAGAAAAAAATTCTTCTCTTTGAACTGAGAAGAAGTAAGTGTATACATAGTCCAATGTTCCATAATTGCAGTGGGTTACCAGTGAAACTGGCAATGTTGGAGGTTGTTGATTTAAGCCTCTTACACATCATCATACTAATCTAGTTCTGCATTTTATACCTCGTAATTAAGCTTTTCTGCTGAGTGATCAAGGGCAAGTTAAAGCAAGACGTGTATAACAAAACATTCATCTTTTGTATCTTCTAAGGTCAAATCCCCTCAGGATTAACTTTAGAACCATGTACAATGCTTTGTAGAACTGTTGTCAGCCTGACTATGTATTAAACCACACAGCAGGAGAAAGATGGTATCCTCCGTGTATCATGACTTGACCTGAGCATACTAATCTCAGCCACAATGGCCGATATATATGCATACATATATATTTTTTTGTCTTTTTGAGACAGGGTCTCGCTATGTGGTTGAGGCTGGCCTTGAGCTCACTTTTGTAGCCCAGGCTGGTCTCGAACTCGCACCAATCCTCCTGCCTCAGCCTCCTGAGTGCTGGGATTACAGGTGTGAGCCACCATGCCCGGCTATATGCATATATTTAATATGCAAGGATTTCTTGAAACTAAAATATTCCAACATTTCTATTGAAATGTTAGTATTCCAGAATGCGATACTTGAAAACTGGTCTAGGTTTACATTTTTCTGCTATTTTATCATCTAAGTTTTTGACATATAAAAATTGATTCAGTGGGATTATTGGTGTGATAGAGAAAAGAGCACAGTCTATCTGGAATCCATTATTTGTCTCGATTGCTCAGATTGTTTCTACTTCTTAATATTAACAGAAAAGTGGAGCCTGACAAATACAGCTCTCTAACTAACTAGAAGGCTTGAGCAAAAGGTGCTGGCACATGAGCAGAGTGCTAGATTTTCCATGTGCAATGACACTGCCTCCTGGTAGCTTAGTGCTTGCAGGACTCTCGGCCCTTAGCCGAAGGTGATGGAACTCCCTCACCCTAATCTTCAGCTCATCATTCTTTTTCTTAAGTTCTAGTCTCACAGGCTTCCTTTTTCATCCTTGGCCTTCCCAACTAATCCTCCTCCAATCCTACTAAAATCCCTGATTGATTGATTGATTGATTGATTGATTCACTGATTCATTGATTGATTGATTCATTCATTCATTCATTTATCTTTTCTAACTTGGCTTTGGAAGTTAGTAACAAGGCACTGTCATACTTTCCCCTTCCATGAGTTGAGAGTCATATTGTTGAATTAGGTAATTTTTTTCATATAAAGTTTAAAAAAGACAAATTATGGCTAAGTTCTAAGTGAATGATATAGAACTATGGAATTTAACAAAAGTAGAACGAATTGCCACTTAGAAGTATTCATTCATTTAATATAAACATAAACTTAGGTGCTGGGAATAATAAAGTGAAATGCAAAAGGACAGGAGAGGGAGGGAGAGGTGGAACAACATGGTTATGCGTGCATGCAGGAGCGTATGGATCAAGGGCATGTAGAACTCTGTTGGTCTATGGGTGGGAATGGTCCGCGCTTAAATTTTTCTGTTTTTTCTATTTTTAATTTCTTGTAACTTTTCCCTCCAATTTTGCATGCTTATTTTGCATGATTGTATCTGGTAATCTGAACAACTCTTTGATGACAGCATTATGAAACACAGCAACCACTGCTGAATTCCTCAAACAAAAAAGTCATATATCTATATCTATATCTATATCTATATCTATATCTATATCTAGCTTGCAGTTGGAGGAAGACATATATGCTATGTGAGTCAACATGAAGTGCCATGATATAAATAGTGCAGATAGGAGAAATAAAAATATTTGAGACAAAGTTGCAAGTTTGTGTGGAATGACTAAGAAAGCTGTCACTGAAAGTGCAATTTTATTTATTTATTTATTTATTTATTTATTTATTTATTTATTTATTTAGGTGGTCCAGGGATCAAACTCAGGACCTTGTGCTTGCCAGGCAAGTGCTTATTTCACTGAGCTATCTCCCCGGCACCCAACTGATCGTACCCTTGCTGCACCACTGCATGACCACTAACTTTGAATCTGTTTTTTTTGTTTTTGTTTTTGTTTTTGTTGTGGGACCTGGATTTGAACTCATGACCTTGCACTTGCCTGGCATGCACTTGTGCCATGGAGCTATCTTTCTGGCCCCAAACTTTGAATCTTGAAGCACTCTGTGCAGCACTTTGAGGATGGCTAAGTGCTTGTTATTCTTAAGTAGCATCAACAGGTATTTAGAAATGTTGTCCTGAGATCACAGGACCACAGGCGATCACATCTTTCTCCTGCTGTCTGGTTCAATTATGCAGTGCATGGGTTAAGGAGAACTTGTCTCCTCAGTGCTGGCCAAGGACAGAAATTGAATTTAAAATGCAATTTTAGAACCTAAATTAAGGTTCCAACCTTAATCTCAACTATAATTTAGGGCCAAGCTAAGTTAACACACAAGTACTGTAGCCTCAAGTATGGCTCATGATAACTTATGTTATTATACTTAGAAACTGAAATGAAATCTCAGACTTTGAGTGAAATGTAAGAAAGATTTTACAAAGCACAGAGGTCTTGCTCAAGTGAAGGCGAACAAGATACAGAGGGAGAGCAGAGGGGAAGAAAGGGAAAGGGTAAAGGGAAAGGGTAGCTTTTTAAAGAGTTGAATCAGGGAGTGATGGTGCCAGTGTTAATCCCAGCAGAGAGAGAGAGAAAGCGAGAGGGAGAGAGAGAGAGAGAGAGAGAGAGAGAGAGAGAGAGAGAGAGAGAGAGACAGAGAGAGAGACAGAGAGACAGAGAGAGAAAGAGAGAGAGAGAGATGAAATGTTAGAGGGGGGACAGAGGGCCATGTGAGGAATGGGACCCAAAACAGAATTAAGAGTTGTTATGTACATGTACAAACTGCTCATAGCAAGTGTGATCATTATGTACTACAAACATATATTAATAAAAAAATAAAAATTGGGCAAAATTTGACTAATAACTTATACAAGTAAGAGAATAAATCATGGATAAATGTTCAGTGAAAGTTCAAAGGCCTAGCCGGGCGTGGTGGCTCACATCTGTAATCCCAGCATTTGGGAGGCTGAGGCAGGAGGATTGGTGTGAGTTCGAGACCAGCCTGGGCTATAAAAGTGAGCTCAAGGCCAGCCTGAACTACATAGTGAGACCCTGTCTCAAAAAGACAAAAAAAAAAGAAAGAAAGTTCAAAGGCCTGAAGCTAGAACATGTGTGGGGCATTCAAAATGAAAGAAAAGAAAACAAAGCAAACAACTAGAAAGCCATGGGTGAACCGACTAGTAGAAGCTAAACCTGCAGAATATATGGGATTATCTGGAGGAGCTTAGTGGTTATACTGTAATAACTTTGGTTATTATGGAGAATTTTAAGGAGAAATTTGATACTACTTGGCTGCAGTTCAATAGGACAATTCTGGGCAATGTACTGAGAATACTGGGTGAGGAAATGGGTTGGAAGATTAATGAAGAGGTTATTCCAAGTCATTCCAGGGCAGAAATAATGGTGTCTTGGCACAAGGCATAGGTTATGCATCAATAAATTCTCATAATCTGGGTGTATTCCGAAGGTAAACCTTGCCAGGGGGATAGCTCAAGGGCACATATGCTTGCCTGGCAAGTGCAAGGTCCTGAGTTTGATACCCCATTCTGAAAAACAAAACAAAACAAAAAAGTCCAGAAGGTGAACCTAGACAATTATACCTACCTTGTGGACACAGAGGGAAAAAGCAGTTTTAGGGTGAAACCAAAAATTACGCCCAGTCATTTAGTCAAATAGAAAGGCTGGAATAGTTTTATCTTTGAGGAACACAAGAAGCTAGGTAAGACAAAACCTGTTTATTTTCCAAGGTTTTCTGTTACACTGACCTTTTTAGTTTAACATTTCCAATGAGATTTAGTTTGAAACTTTGTTTCATTTAATTTTCTTTCTAAACAGAATGTACTTCCTCAAAGTAATGATTCTCAGAAAGAATGCTCAGTTTTCCCTAAGACTGGCCCCTCAAAAGCCTTGTTTTATGTGTGATATAGCTGAGAAATGAAACTAAAGTTATTATTGCACTAATTATATGGCCTTTTGTTTTTGAGAAAAGCACTTCTTTTTTCTAGTTCCAGTCCGGTGCAGAAGCAGCTGCATTGGCTATGTGTTGGTGACAAGTCCTCCTCAAAAATGGGCTGGCTGACCTCAGACAGTGGCCTGCCCTCTACCCAGCAGGGTCCTCATTTGCAAAAGAGACACTAAAAATAATGTTGATATAAAAAAGCTACAAGACTTTAGTGAAAGTTAATGGGATTCACATAAATGGCTAAGCATAGGTGGGAAAGAGTTTTTCTGGAGACAGTTGGGGAAATTCTTATTCTTAAGGAGAAGAAAGTCAACTTCTGCACTACCATTGACCTTGAACTTATATAATCTTTGCTTTGACAGGTTTTCTTTCATCAGAGCTGACTGAAGCTGACACTGGGGCTAGGAAGAGGAAGATGTGAAGAACTTGAATTCCTGATAAGAGGGCTGGTATTTATTTTGCTGTCACCTAGCTATAAGCCAAATTTATTAGCTAGTGCTTTATCTTTAATCCAAAGCAATACTCAATCAATAAAACCCTGAATGATTGCAGGTACTAGACGAGGTTAATCTGAGCAGTTCTACCTTTTGCACCTTTTTTTTGTAGTTGTCCAGTTTTCATGGCCGAGGAATGATATGTGACATACATAATTTAAAGGAGGTAAGGGTCACTTTGGTTCATAGTTTCAGAGGTTTTGGTCAGTGGCTGGCTCTAAGGCAAAAACACAGTGGCAGAAGGACAGAAGGGAATAGTACAGCAAAGTGATGGCTTACAGTAGCTGGGAAACAAATTAGGGAAACATTCCAAGGGATGAAGTGGTAGGTCCCAGATGTCTTACCCAAGCTCACACCTCCATCACATACCCAGTCACATCCAGATGTGTGCTACACTAATCCCCAAGCCAATGAGGTCTGTAACCCAATACCATCATTTTGTCTCACCCCTTGTCAACTGGATGACCAAGTGTGTCTTCTTTATCCTTAGTCCATCACTAATCTCCAAACATGATAGAAATTAGTGTTTCTACCTAACACAATGCAGCTATCTTATACACAGCACAATGATCTCTTCCTGTAAGTCTCAAACGTCCTCATTTCTGAAGTCCAAAGTCTCTTCTGAGATTCAAGACAGAGTCTTAGTCATGAACCTCTATAAACATAAAAAGCAAATATATAATCTTAAGGTACAATGACACAGGGTGCACATTCATATTTTCAAAGGGAGAAATAGGGAGATAAAAACAAATCAGACCAAAGCAACAATGAAATCCTGCAGAGCAATCATTAGTTCCTGTAGCTCCATATCTACGAGGGCATATAATGTAGAGATATAAGGACCAGAAGGATTGAGCAAACCCATCACTATGCTTTGCTACCTTTAGCCGAGTGCGAACTCTCTTGGCTGGTTCTCCTCCAAGTCTGCAGCTTTCTTCTGCAGTTGTTACAAATACTTGGCATATCCAACTTCATGGGATCTCCACTGCATGTTTGGCTTTATTCGCACAACTTTACATACTATCTTCTCAAAGGCTACTCGCCTGCCTTCCCATGCCTTCTTTTGAAATCTGAGTAGCAGTTTCCCTCGCTCAACAGCTTTTCAATTTTTCCTGCCAGTATGATGAGCATGGTGTGGATGACACCAGTGTCAGCTGTTAGCAGAGCTGTGGCCAGGTAGCAGTGGACCACACCTCCAGAGCCTCAATGCCAGGAGGGCTGAGTGCACTGCGATGAACCCTGAGGACTGATTTCCTAGGAATCCCTTCTCAAGAACAAGACCCCAGGACTTTGTTCTAAAAGCAAAAGTTGATTCTTTTGCTCCCTTAGACCTGCACTGGGTGGACTTTTGCTGATTTCTCAGATGTCCTCTATGTATCTTTGTTCTTGTTCCTGTACAAGTACATGCTTTCTTTTTAATGACACCAATAATATCTGCAGCCAAACTGTCTTTGATCTCAGCTTTATACATTGTTCATTTGCGAACAAAATTTAAGTTTTTTGATTTTTTCTTCTTTGCTTTTTTGCCTCCAATTCTGAGTGTAAATCTTGCTCAATGTAGCTGGCAGTATTTATGCCACAGCTTGAATGCTGGGCTACATTGAAATTTCCTCTGTCAGATCATATAGTCCTCTTCCTTTTGTTTCAGCCTTTTTCAATGTTTCAGGCAAGAGTAAAATGTTGGTACTTTTTTTTTTTTTTTTTTTTTTTTTTTTTTTTTTTTGCTTCCAGGTTGACACATGCATAGCCTATAATCTACGTCCTAATGAAGTTTGTATGTAGGGCTGGTGCAGCATGTGGTACCAGAGATTGAGCTGTAGTCCCTGTGGTTGCCTAAGCTTTCCTAAGCAGGCACTTTAGACTGCTGAACCATCTTGCTTGCCCGCTAATGAAGTTCTTGTTTCTAACTCAATATTCCCAAGCCAAGGTAGTACCATTCACCTTCTTGATGAATTCATGTTCTTTTTTTTTCCCTCCAGGGATTGAACTCAGGATCTTGTGCTTGCCAGGTAGGTGCTCATGCCTGTGAGCTATCTCCCCAGCCCTGCACACAAACTCTGTGTGCTTTGGCTAGAATCAGCCATCAGTCTCTGCTTAAATCATTCTCTAGGGCTGGGGAGTAGCTCAGCACACCCAGCACTGGCCTAGAAAGTAAGGGCCCTGAGTTCATCTCCAGGTACCAAAAATATCCCAAACAACCTGTACAATAAAATAAAATAAAATAAAATAAAATAAAATAAAATAAAATAAAATAAAATAGGAAAAAATAAAATAAAATAGAAAAAAATAAAAAGAAAACAACTCTAGTATTCCCAATCCAAATCGCCAAACCCTTCTCAACAAATCCCACAAAGTAGCTTTGAAGACTTCTGAACCACCTGGCCAGGGATAGTCACAATAGCAACTCTGCTTCACTTATACTAATTTTGTGTATCAGATAGCTTTACTATCATTGGACACAATCAAGTCACACAGTTTAAAGGAAGACAAATTTACTTGAGGAAGGCAGATAGATATGTAAGTCTAGATTATAAGAAAAGGATGGTAAGAAAAGGCCTAGGACTAAAATAAACATTTAGGAATCTTCAGCATTAAAATCCATGAGGTTGGATAAAATCATTAATATAAAGAATGTAGACTGAAAGGAATAGAAATTCAAAAGTTAAGGACAATGAATATTCCATGATCGAAAACTGAGAGTAGTCCAAATATTTTCAGGAAGATCACTTATGAAGATTGGACCTACACTGTAGCAGCAGTGCCCTGGAACCCACCTGGGGAAAATGATTTAGAGAATATCAAGTACAGTTATCACCAGGAAGAGTATCTTAGGCTGAGACAGAAAGCTAGCAAGTTCCAGCCCAACTTGCATAACCTAGAGCCTTAATGAGGCACTGTCAAAATATAATATAAGAACATAATGTTATAAACTAAACTATGCCTCTTCTCCTCAGTTATAGTATCTCAGAATGAAATAATGAGATCCTTGGATTTGTAGGATATCATGTGTTTGAACCATGTTTGCCCTTTCATTTCTGTCGTCATGACAGTGCTGGAGTGTGCACAGGAATCAAATGGCATTAGAATTCAGTCTGTGTTTGAGAAAAAACGATCTTTATCTAAAAACAATGAATCGGTAGAAGTGAAACCAGAATTTTAGTGGTTATGGGGCATGCCTGGCTTAAGCCTCAAGCTCAGGGAGCCTAGAGAAGCACCAAGTGAGATCTTTATGGCCTAGTGGAAACAGATACACTGCAAGCCAGATCATCACCTGAAATTCCCAATTTGTAATTCCATTACTTTTTCACTTTGCTTCAACTAATTTGTGTTAGAATTCTACACTATTATAAGAATTTTCAATGACACAAATGTGAACAGAAACAAAGTGAATTCCAAGGCAAGATTGATTAAAATGGACAAAAGAAATCAGCACTTACTTGTTAAGGAAACAATACAAGAGGAGGAGATAACAATTGTAAATATATATGCATTCAATAAGAGGATACTCAGCTACATAAAACAAATGTAACAGACATCAAAAACCAATTAAGCACTAATACAGTTGTAATGGGGAAGTTCAAAAGCCACTGTCACAAATAGACCAACTAGACAAAATATCAATAAATAAATATGAGAACTGAAATAAATCTTTGAGCAAATGGATTTAGTAATGCCTACAGAGTGTTCCAAGCCACAACAACAAAATACGCATTCTTTTCATTAGGTCACATACTACTTTAAAGAACACACTTAAGTAAATTCAAAGGAATTGAATATGTGCTATGTGTATTACCAGATCATTTTTCAAAGAAAAATTGGAAATCAAAATAACAAACACTGGAAAGACACAAGAGTGGTAAGCAACACCTTCCTGAACAACAAATGTATCACAGATGAAATTAAAGGAGAATCTCCTGGGCAATGGAGATCTCTGCTCTATTTTTGTAGTCCACAGTCTTCCTAGTGCTTTTTTTTCTGGATAAAATCAAATTTTACATCATTCTGCTTGGCTCTTTGCTCTTTATTCTCAACATATGTTTGACTAAGAGCCCCCAGCAATAAACATGCCACTGCCCCAATATTTGACTGCTTTGAGATTTCCTTTGAAAGATTAATTAGTCCTCCATGTTTAAGTTCAGTCTCAGGCAAAGTCTCTGGACACAGGCAAAATTCTGCCAAATTTTCTGCCAAGTCAAAACACAACTGATTTGGAGTCCAACAGCTAATGCAGTCCTTCTTTACAGCAGAAACCTCTCCAGCCTGGTCTTTAAAATGTTAGCTTTCTATCAATGTTCTGGTCTGAGCTCTGACTAGAACCTCCCCTACAAAGGTGTCAAAACTGTTCCAGCGCATTGCTCATAGGCAACATCACCATTCCTTTCTTATTTCTTCCCATAAGCCATTCCCAAAATGTTGCAATCCACATGGTCAGGTTTAACCACAGCAATAGTCCCCCTCTCCTGGTACCAAATTCTGTCTTAGTTACTTTTCTCCCATTGCTGGGACAAAAAGCTGACACACAAGCTTAGGGAAGGAAAGGTTTATTTAATCACAGTTAATGGAGGTTTCATAATTTAAAACAGCCTGAATTATATAGCAAGACCTTAAGACTACGCTGCCATATCCAGGATGATTTGCTCCATACCTCTGAGAGACTGCCACCTGGAGGAGGGGGGCATCCTCTAACAGTGCCTGCAGTCAGTTTAGCAGTTTGTGCGATTTTTGGCCACACCCTGGTCTTTTGGCCCCACCCTACACACTTAACAGCCCCATGGTTTACATGAGGCTTTGGGTGGACAACTAGATACAAACCATAACAGATGTAAACCTTCGCTAGTCTTATTAGTTTTATGTCTTTAGGAATGCTTCAGGAAACCACAAAGCTTTGATGTATCGTCAACCTCTTAGCATCCACAAGGTGCCAACAAAGCCAAAAGGATTCTTACACTTCTTTCAATAGCAGAGGTATGCCTGGGTTTTGGTAGCAGGGAAGGGGATAGAGAAATTGCTTTGATGTAGGAACAAACCCGGAAGGTGTGGCCCACCTCAAAGCTCTGACTGAGGAAGAGGAAAAAGTAGAGGCAAGCTGCTCCTATGAGGAGAGGTTGAGAAGTGAACAAGTGAGGGCGAACATTCCATCTTCAGTGGCAACATGGCCATTTCAGCTTTGGTTATTTGGGCAGTGGATAACGCATCATGTCGAAGTAGTTTATTCTGAATGAGTGGAAACAGCATTTAAATGCATACACCACAGGTAGAAAAATGTGTCCTGTTTGTGGACTACTGAGTACATGAAAACCTTTGTATTGCAGTTGATCAAGTTGAAAATCATCATGTGCCTTAATAAAACTATCCCATATTGTATAAAATGGACTGACCTCAGACTGATTTTACTTACCATCACTTTCAGTGGTTATTAAGAATAAACCCCAATGATCTAAAATACAGCATATGTACTTGCCTTCCAGAAAACGTTTACACTTGAAAGTATTATCAACAGGTTCTTGTTCACCTAAGAGCTGTTGAAAATCTTTACAATGAAACAGTGTTGTTTAAGTGTCATGGCTCAGAGTGATATAGTTCTCTTATATATTTAAGGAGTCACTCTAGCCCCAAAGTGGAAATAGCATGGTTTCAGATGAAATTAGCTAAGCTACTAGAAGAATACAATTTATGTTGTGTGATCTAAGCCTAATTCCTGAAAAGTGAGATTATAATCAACTTTACTGTCTTATATTGAGAGAAATAATGCTTAGAAAAAATGTGGTAGAGCACTGGCTCATGGCAGTGGGTTTTGATGTTAAACATACCAGGAAAAAAGAGAGAACCAGAGCCACTTTTACTTGAGGTGGATCGCTTGACCTTGGTGTACAGTGCTTTCTTTATTAACTCTCTGCAAGTTAGTTTTATATGTATAACCTGAGAGGGGTTTTATGGAGTTTATCAAGGTAATATTTATAAAATTCCCTGAAATCCCAAGCTGAAAGACAAAATGTCATGTAATATTACTTGTCTAAAAATGAAACCTTTTGTAAGCCTTAATTATAATTTTAAATTCTCTTACATTAAGGAATGTGAATCAATCAAATATAACGTCTATTTGCACACCATAAGCTCTTTAAATCTCAAGCTGAGTCACTCGCTTCTTTCTTCCCTCTCCCACAACATATAGCTGCTCATTCATTTCTGATGATGATGGGGATAGTGTCAATAGTACTACAAGCATCATAGGAACGTGAATACTATCATCTAGACCTGGGCAGCTCATACCTATGCTTTCTGGAGTCAGTAAGGAAGGAAGTGTTGTTCCTGGCTACTGACAGGCTCATGGTGCAGCATCTAGTAAGGTATCATCAGATATGGACACAGGCAGAGAAGCCAGGTCTAGGCAGAAAGATACTAAGATGAAGAAATGAAAGGCATGGGATATGGAAAGACAGAATGTTACAGATGTCTGTAGAGATTTATTCAGTGATTTTTTAAAATGCATTTGAGAGAGGGTTTCACTGTGTATTTCAGACTGGCTTGGAACTCATTTTGCTATCCAGCATAGCCTCTAACTCTCAATGTTCTTCTTACCTCAGCCTCCCAAGTGCTGGAATTCTAGGCAAGTAACACCATACTGAGCCTTAATGAATTGTTTGCAAGTTATGAATAAATATCGAATTATTAGTAAATTATTATTTTTTACGATTTGGAAGGCAACAGATCTATCACATTACTTACTTTCACATCTAATCTCAAGGTGATTTCCTTACTAATTGTGATTTAGTCGTGCTATTGAATAGAATCACCCAAAAGGAAGTAATGAAGTAGTGCTCAACTGCATATATATCTATATATCTGTATATCTATATCTATATCTATATCTATATCATCTTTATTCTAATCTTTTGTTGGCAGGATTTGGCCATGCATGGAGGAATGTTTGTATTCCAGTGCTTTGTTAGATTAAGGTCCAATTAATCTATATTTTTGAAGGGTTAATAATTTAACTTCTGGTGTTTAGCTCTCATATTTAGATTACTTTGTAGACTAGGCATATACCATGCTGTCAGATCAAGAGAAAAGAGTATTAGTGTCACTTGTGCCAGGGTGGTAGGTGTCCTGCACAGGGGCCAACCGTCATGGGTGGCACATAAGGGCTAATGAGGCATCTATGATGGTAGTTCAGCACATCCTTTTGACTATTTTTCACACATTTAATGAAAATGGATTTTGCATATGTTTCTGAATAATTCTCTCTAAATGAACCTTATAGTAATTGAATTACATTTTAACTGCATTAAAAGATCTTGCGATTTAAAGAAATTATGCGGTGATTTCTACAGCAAATTGGATAATAGTAACCCAAAAGTTCTCTTTTATGAGCATTGTTATGGGTTGAAATTACTTAGCTCCCAAGATGTTCGTATAATAATGTCTAATGGCTCTACAAAACATTACATACATGAAGTAATTTGCTGTGAAGTCTTTGAAGTCATCCTTTCTTCTTCCTTTGCTCTTAAATCTCATGTTGATTCCATCAGCTAATGCAGCATCCATTCTTCTCAGTTATGAACCTGCTTCTTGATCCCTAAGACCAAGGGGTCATGATCTACCACCTTATGCCCTCCAGTAGCCCCCAGATATGCCTCCTCCACATACCCTGCTTCATAGGCTGTTTTAATCAGAGTTCACCTCCGCAGTCATACTGGTCACCACTAAATGACTTTACATGACATTTTGAGTCCAATCAAAAATCATTACTATTGTCTGCAAGGACTTTTCTGTCCTGACCCAGTCTGCTTTCCTCTCAACCTTTCTGTCCCTTGTCATTATTCTCAATTTCTTGTTATTACTCAAGCACACTAAGCATGCCTCCACCGTGCACCTTTGCACCTGGCTATGTCCCATGCATTTGCATGGCTCACATCTCTGATTTCCTTTAGCTCTCTAATCATATGGCACCTCTTCACAAAGAGCATTGCAAATCAGTCCATCAAAACATTATATTGGTGTCTCTTCCTCTTGCTTTACTTTTCTTCATAACACTTACATTTGAGGTTAAATTGTGCTTACTTTCTGTCATTCTAAATAGATCTCACTGAATACAGAAGCTCTGTTTCTTTTGTTGTCTGCGATAACTAAAGCAACAAATACTGGAATATAGTACTCATTCAATTCATATTTGGTAGGTGAATATATCTATCTATCTATATCTATCTATCTACCTATCTATCTATCTATCTATCTACCTATCTATATGGAAATCCATATTAAGTCAGATCTCAAATTGAAACTTCAAAAACAAGACCAGGTGTTAAAATTTCTTTCTCAGTTGATCTTTAACTCTCATACAGAGAATTCATTTAGTAAGCAGAACAGTGGGGAAATATCCTTATGACAAGGCACAGAGCAACATGGCAGAGAACAATGGAGACTTTAGGCAAGGATGTCAAAAAGGGTACTGTTTGTATTTTCCCAATACAAGAACTCAATGAATCTCAGGGACTTCTCACTGAATGCACTGTTCTTTGTAAAGAGTAGAAAATCCCTATATATCAATACTGCGTAATATAGACTTTCTGTCATGTCTAGAGATGTGCAAATCGGCTCTGTGTTGGTGGACAGAAGGCGAGGCCTTCCATGGGAGGCCTTCCTGGGAAGCTGCCCCGCCTCTGGCTCCCTGTGGATGGAAGTGGGACCTGCCAGCAGCGGCACTCCAGCTGATCTGAATTGCCCTGATCCTGCTCAGGGAGGAGCACTGATCTCTAAGTGCTGAAGGCCCAATCATTTAGTGCTTTATGGACCATGGACTATTGCACTCCGAAGCAAGTAGGCAGGCAGAGCCAACTGCAGGGCATGGAAGGAATATGTTCCCTGCAGCCCTACCCACACAGCAGCCAAACCACCGCACACTCTGCCATGTCTGCAGGTTTTGGGAGTCTTCCAGAGGAGAGAGAGCAATTGTGTAACAGGAACAGCAGAAGGAAATTATTCAAACCCTAAGCTAGAAGTACACTGAGTTAAGGACCAGTATTTTTTTTAAGAATCATTTAAAAATACCATTTCAAAATTATTTTTAATCGAATTGCCTTACTGACAAACAGTGTAGTTATTAACTGCTGTAAATCTTCCAAAATAAATTTTGATGAGACTATTGTAAGAACAGAAATGGTTAATGACTGAATAGAACCTTCAGAAGAACTTTATAGAGTTTGTGCTAAGAACCCAGATGAAGTTTTCAACTTAAAAATTCCATAGTTGATCATAATTTTGCAATTGCTAAGCAACTTCTCTATTGTGCCTACACTACTTATTTTTATTAGTATATATTTTGATGAATATTCATACTCCTGTAATGAGGTTGTGCTGAGATTTAACTGTAAGTGTGCATGAGGCCTAAATCACGTTCCATTTAATCTTGAAACAATTAAAGTATATTCTTAAAAATGGATGGAAGATAAATGTCTGTAATCATCATGGGTCCAATGACCTACTGACCTATTTGTCATGTTTGGATACAGAACTATGTAAATGTTGCAATAATAGCTTCCACTTAAATTAGGATTTATTTAAAAGCCACTTCTGTAGATATTATTAGACTTTGTCCCACAACAGCCTGGGAATGCTTATACTTTATCTGCAAAGGAAGCTGCTGAGGTTCTGAGAGAGCTCAAGTAATTAGGCCACAGACATTAAATTAGTGGTAGCACTGGACTCGCTTGCAAATCCTCTGACTAACCTCTCGGCTCCTTCTACTGTCATGCCATCGTCCACTGTGCTGCCAGGTCAGTTTTTCCGAGCTCTTCTGTAGGTGCACAGGACTAATTGGGGGCCATGCTGTCCCAGGTCAATCACAAATTTGGTCTTAGAACTCATTTCAAAATGACCTTAAATTCCAGAATGAGAACATTTGGGGGTAAAGCTGGCCAAAGAAAATTGACATTAAGAATATTTTTTTTTAAATTCAGAGTTACTACATCTATACATATATAATAAATTATAATAGCTGAATTTATATGTGAAAGGAATATGTACATACCTGTATGTACATCCAAAATGGTTAACAAATGAGAGTGTTACTCAAGGCCAGCGCTGTAAGAGTCCTCTTAGTATCTATACAGAGTGAGACTTACTCAAGAAGAGTTGGAGTTGACTTAAGGAAGTACCTTCATACCCTGTGTATGATGCTGTATTTATCAATGATATATTTTTCCCTAAATCACCTAGAAGTACTAGGTAAGACATAGAGCCTATGACCTGGACAAGCCTGGATTTCCTGGGCCACACTGAGCACACAGGAATTATCTGGAGGTTACATGCAAAATATGTAGTATAGTTAGTCAAAATATGTAGTATAGTTAGTCAAAATAAGTAACTTTTCCCTCTATGTGAATTTTCTTTTCATTTTTATGTATTTGGTACAGGGTCTCACTGTGCAGCCTGAACTCACAGTGATCCTCCTATTCTGAGCCTCTCCAGCGCTGGGATTCCAGGTGTGCACCGTGAAGCCTAGACTCCGTAGCTGGCTCAGCATTCCCCAGGGGCAGGACTGGCAGGACATGCAGGACTGGGGATTGCACCCTGGTCCTGATGCTTGCTAATGGAGTCTCTTGGCCTGTTGAGCTATCTCACCAACCCTGCTAAAATATTTTTAGTAGAGCAGGTAAGTTGAACTGAGGGGTCACAGGTTGGGCTGCCTGGGTGACAGTCAGTGGCCACAGATGGCTACTGACAGTCCTACACTTGTGGGTGACCTAAAGTGAGTGCTGCTGGGAATCTAAGATCTTGGAAGTTTCATTCAGAAGGACAAACCGTTTCAATAATTTTTTACTGACCATGTATTAAAAACATCTTAGGTATTGGGCTAAGTAATAGATAGGAAAATTAATTTCAGTTTTTAAAATCTGTTAAAATGCAGTTTCCTGGGCAATTTGCCAGGCAGTCACAGCACATTTCCATGGGATGATGCTGAGGGGTGGACAGCAGCGATGCGGAAGGCGTACTTTTATCCTTTAGAGCAGAGAGGTAAGGCCTATTACATATGTGAATTAGCAGCAGGACTTATGTGTCCAAATGACAAATCGGGGGGAAGAGAATACTATCTGTGCAGAAGATCAAAGAAAGAGTGAATCGATGTGATCTTAAGTCTTCAGGAAAAGTGTGATGTTAAGGGTGAAACTTCGGATGGAATAAGGAAAAAGGAGAAGGCAGCAATGCTTTCAGCACACAGGCAAGAAAAAGAAGAGATCAAAAAAGGAGAAAAGAACAAGAAACCCAATTTTTGTATGATGACATGAAGGATAATGTCAGGTAAGTGGTGATCTTTTTTTTTTTTTTTTTCTAATTTTCTCTATTGGTCAAATGCTTACAAGTAAAATATATGACATTTTCAAAAGCCATGTACTCCCTGCTTTTCATCCCTTAAAAGGAATAATGTTTGCTCATCAGGAGTCCTCAGGAGTCCTCTCAGCTTATTTCTCTCCTTCAAATTCATTTTACCCCTTTATTTTTAAAACCCCCTCATTCAAAACAGCTCTGCAAATCATTACAGGCTCTTAATGTTATCTAGCTCATTGCTGTATGTGTTTCTCAAAATTTCTGCACATAGGAAGATAACTTAAGGACACAACACTTAGCACATGTAAATTAATCACTGATTCTGGCTTTGCTTATAAAATCTTAAAGAAAAATACATCAATTTCTAACCTGAAATTAAAAAAGACATACCCAGAAGGGGTGTAGCAGAGAACTTCAATGTGGCTTCAATGAGAACGTGTGCTGAGCCATATGTCAAAGGGAGCACCAGAAACATAATTCATAAGGAATGATTTTTTTTTTTAATTTGGAATCAAAATGGTAGAGTGAAAGCTATGTTTTGTTCTACTCTGGGAGAGTTGTCTAATTTATATGAAAAGCCAAAATAACGAAGTTGTTTCTGGGTTATTGGTCTCTTAATCTTGTATATTAATTCAGGTAATGCACCACTACCAGCATCTTCTATTTAATTATTTTTATTTATGTACCATTAAGCCCTGTTTTCATTACTTTCACAGTACAAAAAAAGGAGAAACCCTGGGTATTTGGACAGTGCCACCACCTCATTTACAATTCTCAGAAGACTCTTTTCTAGGAAGGGAATACAAAATGACAGTCCTTGACATTCTTTAAAAGCAGTTTTTATTTCTTTAATTAGGAGTTTGACGCAAGGCCCTTCTGCTTGAACCCATAACGTTTCCAGGCACTTCTGCCTCGCTTCCCAACTGAAGCTTCCTAACTTTGTGTTGAACACATTCTTGATTTGCAAGAAAGCTGCTTTCAGGCCCTTTCATATTCTGCCATAATCCCTTGGTAATTACAAAGTCTCTCTCTGCAACAACAGGCAAATCCAGGAGGAATTCCGTGGCTGTGCCTCGCGCATAAATTTGTACTTGGACATTTTAGCTGAATTTGCCTCACAGGAGCCCCCAGCTTAGAAAGCATTCCTGTTAGAAATGCCAAAACAGGGGAGCTCAAAGGTTATAAGGAAAATAACTTTGTGTCAGTAAAAAACACTGCTTAAAGAAAGTAGGACAAACCAACTTGCAACAAAATAACTCATCTAATAGTGCAGAAATTCTCACTATAAAGAGTTCAGTATTATGAAGGGTCAATTCCAAAGTCCTTAGCACTTCACCTATAACAGTTTCTCCTTTTAGTGCGCTTTAAATCATGGGAGTTTGAACTTCTCTTCTTTGCCTTTATTGTAATTATTTACATAATTGCTTTTATTTCCTCAATTTTCTTTTTAGTTATTGATATAAAAGCTACATTGTAAGCTAAAAAATTTCTCAAACTAAAGAATATTAAATTAATATATCTCTAAAAACTTTATTTGCAATTTATCTTCTTACAAAGGAAGCATCATTAATTATAATTATTAATTTAGGTTAGTTTTCTAGAATTTTCTTTTCTTTTGTTGTCACAAACCATGATAAAATCTTTCTCAGTACTTCAGTACAGGTACAATTTATAAAATATTTAAATCTTCGTACAGTGAAAACATGTAAAATGTTCCTGTATACCTTTTTCAAGAAGCAAACGGGAGCAGCACTTCCTGTAATATGAAAATCAATGTTTATAACTGAGAATCAATGATCCAGATCTAATATATAGGTAGTGACAAATGTATGGATTTTTCTCTTCTACATTAAGATATATTTAAACTGTCTTATAAGTCATATAAGAGAATTGCCAAACAGTTTGTTTTCTGGCATCACGTGGCACACCAGACCCATTCCCTGAGGCATGAGATGGTTATGCAGTTGGGTGTGGTGGTGCACGCCTGTAATTCCTGCACTTGGGACACTGAAAACAGGAGAATCATTGTGAGTCTGAGCTATGTAGTGAGGCCCGGTATCAAATATTCAGAAAGAGAATGAGAGACAGACAGACAGACAGAGACCGAGAGACAGACATTGACAGAGACAGAGAGACAGAGACAGAGACAAAGACACAGACTGACAGAGACAGAGACAGAGACAGAGATAATGACAGACAGAGACAGAGACAGAGACAGAGACAGAGACAGAGACAGAGACAGAATTGCCTAAATCAGTGAAGGAATAGAGAGCTAAGGAAAGCTATTTCATTTTGGGGACCTATTTATTTTTTAATTCTTCCCAATTAAATAGTTTTTTGAGCACTTGATAACAAAATTGTACTTTTTTAAAGAGTAGCAGATATGTAGTTAGGAATAAACATTATCAAGGAGCCTCTAAACTAGTTTGCCTCTACCTCGTTGCAGGATGAAGTAAAAATTGTTATTTTCAGACTGATAATACTTTGAGACATAAATGAAATTCATCTTGTGCCCTCAAGAATTTTTAAAAGGTAAAGAACATGTTTATAATTTACATACGACTACTGAACAGCATGTGCTTGTGTAAAGCTGAGGCTCTGAGCCGTGTTTGGCCCTAATATTTCAGGATATAATGTCGTATTTTCCAAGAAATTACAAGAAAACTGCAGGATGTATGCTACAAATCCTAGGCTGATGGTGCTTTGGAATTTCTCCAGACTGTAGAGTCTAAGATTAACGATGACCTAAAGCAAGCTCTACGTGGAGAGGGAGTCCCTGCAGCATCTGGGGTGGCTGTGTCCACTTGCACCAATTAAGAGGACGTGAAGAAGTGATGTAGGAAACCCCAAGCAAGCATAAGGCCAGAAGAAGAATTAAATGCAATGGCTAAGCTTTGCGTAATAAAATGTAAGCAGGGAAGAAAATCAATTTTGCAAAAGCATTTCTATACTCGACCCAATGGTCTTTTTAGCAAACCATTCAAGAAGGGGAAAATGTACAAAAATATTTTCCATTGGCAAATGCTTGTTAAATTTCCTAAAGCAAGTTTTTGCTTCACCCCTTGGTTCCAATGCTCTCAGCTCAACCCTAGAAATTAGTTAAGGTATGTGTGTGGGAAATTAGTTCCTTAGGTCCTTGTAAACATTTCACTTTTATTTTTGGGGAAAAAAAGAGATTAATTTTGAAAGCTTCAGGTGTGAGGGAACTAATATTGAAAGTTTCCTGTGAACTGCTCTACACCTTGCTCCATGAGAGCGCCCTTGGAATAAAACAAATTGGAATGAGAAGCATAAACTTTGTAGCTTCAGAAACTGAAAACATTATTATAGCTGAAAATGAGTAAAAAATTATAGTCACCGGGACTACTAGAATAGAGAACAGATCTACCTTGAGCACAAGTGTGGCGTGAGCCCATGACAGCCGGCAGAAGCAGGCAGCTGTGCTCTCTCGTACCCTGCACGGGTTCCTACATAACCTGCAACTCCAAGTTTAATCCTGGGTTTTAATTTAAATACCATTTACAGAACAACGACAGCCTTTATTTGTGAGGAAAAATTCTCAAAATAAAACAAAGGAGATGTTATTCTATATTTTCATCTATAATATAAAGATCACACTCCCTCCAGAAATCCTGTTGAATTTTCATTCTATACATTCCACAATATTCTTGCAGTTAAGTCTCCCAAAACTGGTACTGGGAGATACTTTTAGCTTATTCTCAGAACAAAACATAGCTATTGCAAGGGTTTTATTGAGACTTCTGTGCTACTGGACTTTTTTTTTTTATTAGATACTCTCAAGGATAAAGGGAATTGTAATCTATATGCATATGTGGATTTCGATATTTGGGACAGGCTAGGCTCTTAGCTGACACACCTCAGGAGTCCTTCTCTAACTATTATGGAGAAGTAATTTTGAATCCATAAAGGTAATTCCCAGGTTTCAGAAAGAAGTATGTCCTTTTGACAAATTTCCTAAATATGCACAGAGAGGTACACACACACATAACACACACACACGCACACACACAAACACACACAGTCATGTGCGCTATCTCATAAATAAGCACAAGAATAATAATAAAAGGAGTTAAGGTCATTTATTGCTTGGGCTTAACCAGCAGTTTGGTAGGCATTAACAAAAATTGTAGTCATCCTTAAGATTATGGCATAAAATGAAAGCCAAAGTTAGTGGACTCCCAACTTTTCTCATGCTTTTTCACATTTTTACAAATATTTCTTTCATCTCACCTATTGACTCATATATAGTTGGAAGTTCTGGTTCCCTCCAAACACATTTAAATAACAACACAGATTTCTTGTATCTTTTATAAGCTTATTGCAATTACAGTCTCTTTATAAGCTTATTTTCAGTAATCCATTTTTTATTTTACTTGTTTTCTTCTTTTGTCTTTAAATTATTTTAAACATAAACATAACATAAAGCCTCTGTTAGTAAGAAGAATACTGCAGTTTCCTATTGGACATAATACTAAGGACCAAATATGTTAAATTTGAGAGGAAATTCTAAATATTTCATATTTCAATGGGAGACAAAGGCTTAAAGTGACTATAAGATACTCTTTGTTATTCTCCGTCACCTGTAATATTTATTGAAAACCAGAATGCATATAGCATAACATAATCCCACATATCACTCCTTATAGCAGCGGTTCTCAACCTGTGGGTCACAACCCCTGCGGGGATCACCTAAAGCCATCATAAAATGTTATTTATTACATTCTGAATCATAACTGTAACAAAATTACAGTTTTGAAGTAGCCACCAAAATTATTTTTTGGTTTAGGGTCACCGCAACATGAGGAACTGTATTGCAGGGTCACAGCATTAGAAAGGTTGAGAACCACTGCCTTATAGACTTCAGAAGTATTATCTAAAAATTTTCTCAATGGCCCACTTTCCCAAATCACTGTGGAAGTTGGTAAAGACACCTCTGTTATCTTTTGTATATTAAAGTCTCATAAGGCCAAACATGTGTAACCATTTTGCTGTTGTCCTAACAACCAAGTAAAAGGAATGACCTGTATAAAAGTTTGAATTTTCATATTGTTTCCCAAGAATATGCTTAACATTTATTTATGGCATTGATAGATCTACTCTTTGGAATGGAAGAGGTAGGGAACAGGCTTGGGGGTCTCAAGGGAGCATAGCAGAATTTAGAAGAATCAGGCAGGGTCGAAGGTCACAGGCAGGGACTTTTATTCCCATGTTTCAGACAAGTACAGCTTCAAGTGGGTTTCATGAGCCAAGAGGCTAAAAACTGGGGAGTGACTCAAAAGAGAAGATACACAGATCACTAAGTCCATAGGAGATAGAGACCTTGGTCAATCATTTTCATATTTTTGGTTCCTGGGGAATTTGATTGATTTTAAGGTGATGAGTGGATGAACAAAGAAACAGTGATAAGAAAGCTACTGATTTGTGGTTAACAGTGGAGGGAGTAGCATGTGGAAAGAGAATATACACACAAAATGTTGTGATGCCCTGAGACTGGTGCTACTCACTCAATACATATGCATGAACAGAAGAGGAGAGAAAGTTGTGCCAAGACCTCTGTCATGGTTTCTTAATGCTATAGCAACAAGTTTAGAGGCTGAAACTAACATTTGCTATTTTATAGTTCTGGCATTAGAAATCACAAATGGGTCTCACTGAACTTAAGCCATGGTGTTGACCAGGAGACATTCTTTCATGAGATTCTAGGGGAGAAGGAGTTTCCATCTCTTCTCTGCCTACCTTATAGTGCCTTGACTTCCTTTAGCACTCAAAGCCAGCCTTGATTAACTCGGTCTCTGTGACATCACACCCTTCTGAGTCAATTTGCCATCAGCTTTCACTCAGAAGAACCTCATGATCATAGTGGGCCCAAGAGGGCAATTCAGAGGGCACCTCGTCTCTTGAGGGACTGCTAAATAAGTCAAAGCTGTGAAGTCCCTCTTGGTGTCACCTATGGCCATGTATTTAAAGGTGTTGAGGGGAAGGAACTATGGGCATAGTTCTGGACTGGGTGGTATTACTCTGCATACCACAGAGTCAGAGGACACCAAGGAGAATGGAGATGTCCAATGCGGTAGCAGAGAAATCTTACATGATATGAAGGGGACGCTGATTCATGCAATGCATACATTGGGAGAAGGAAAGGAGGATAGATTCTAGGTAGAGAGGGCCAGTTATGAAAGAATCGAAGCCTCTGAATTCCTTGCTAATTTTACACACTGCCAAATGGTCAGACATTTCTAGTCACTGTGTTTATTACCAACAACTGCTACTCTCCCGGGAACACAGGCTAACATCACATTACTGTACCCTGTCAAGTACAAAGATTATGTTAGATCTATTCAGGAATCTCAATTTTTTTCTCTCTTAACAATAAATACTATATTTCACTTGCATAGATTTCAGTGTTTTCATTATTCACAGTCATTGAACACTGTAATAATTATAAACATAATTTATTGCCTCCTCAAAGCCACAAGGTGGGAAGTGACGGATGCAACCCATTTTTATTCACTTTTTACAGCTAAGGTCCAAATTTTCTAGTCTAGACAAAGTTATGTGAAAGTGAATTGTAAGCAGAATTAATGGGGAAGACAACTTAAGATGCAGTAACCTCAGTGCTTTCAGAATTTCTCATCAGATTCTTCTTTTATCTGGCCAAGGTTTGGAGGCCATTTCTGGTCACTCTCACAAAGCAATAGGATAGATGAATGCCCAGGACATTGCTAACAGGAAACATCACGGGGTCTGAAGAGTAGAGGCAAATCCCTTCAGTGCCTAATCCAGAGCTAGCTAACCACCAAGCGAGTCCCAAAACTTCTGATTCAAGAAGGTTAGCTGATATCAGGTTTAGTTCTATACATTTTTTTTTCAGAAATATTCTACAGGACGTCTGAACCTAAGGATTACACAGAGATCTGTTGTCATTTAGCAGTCCTAGATAAAGCTCAACAATTGCAGTGCTCCCCTGAGAAAGTTCATGCTTTGTAGGAGACATAAACCTGCCTATTCTTAAAAATCCCTCAGGTATGCAGAAGCCACAAATTTAACTAAACAACAAAGATAGTCTGCCTAACCCCAAAGGACATGAGGAACTTGATGTAGTATTCACAGATTTTCTCTTAAGTGTCACTTTACATGGATAAAGGTTTTATTTTTTAGTGCAGAAGAAATCTACTTAGTATACCTCATTTAGGAGAAGGTTCATTTTCCTATTAAAATATTTATGTTTCTTCTGTGTTTTTCCCTCACATGTGTCCCTATATCCTTGTGCTACTTCTTCGGGTCCTTCCTCAGTGACCTAGCCTAATTTCCAAGGATAGCTGCTTTCCCATTTGGTTTTCAGATTTCATATTGCCCTGATTTTGGCAGAATTTATAGTTTTCTATAGTTTTGCCTTTTCTATACATTGGGATTGTTGGCCATAGCAAAAGTTTTCATTGAAAAGTGGCAGTTACAAGAAAATTTACTTAACAAATCAACCAGAGAATATTATAAAAATATATCATATCATTGTCCATAGCTCAGCATTTTTCACCATTTCCACAAATATTTGAGGACAGCCATAGGCATTTAACCAACAGCCAATACTGAGCTCATGCCAGTCACGTGCTGACATTCCTGGGATAGAGCCTGGAGGCTAAACTGGATATGTGAGCATGAGATGAGAAATTCAAAACATGAATTATTATAGGGTTCCTGCCATAGAGAAAGAAGTCTGTAGTGGACATAGAAATGTCAGTAATTATAGTGCAATATAATGAGTGCTCTTGTAAATGTATGAACCAACTCCTTTTGGAACACAGATAAAACAACAAATAATTTGGCCTAAGGAGTTCATGGCAACATCAAAGAAAAGGGCATATTCTGTTTGGTCCTTGAAAGAAGAGTAAGACTTCATCAAAGCCCTAAGGACATTGTAAGGATTGGGGCAAAGGAAGGAAAGCATAGAGCAAGAGGGGCAATCAGCCTGAACAGAAGTCAGTAGGAGCTCAGGACATAGTCTCTGCCATGTAGTAACTCCCAATGGTGTTTTTTTTTTTTTTTTTGTTGTTGTTGTTTTTTTTTTTTTAATGAGCCGTTGTGTAAATGAAAGCATGCCAAAAGAACTGTCATCTATCAGAATAGTCTTTCCTGCCTCAGGTGTAGGTACAGAGATTTAAGATCATGTATCTGTTGATTGCGTGGCACTTACAGGCATTATTAGCTCAAATTCCTCTACCATGGTAACAGTCTTGGGTATGGAAAAGAGGATCCTTTTGCATAATCTTCCTCACATTTACTCTTTTGAGAAATAGCAGAAGGAGAAATACAAAGAAGTTATGATGTCAATATTCCTTAACTTGGCACATGTAGCTGCATTACTACTAACTGGTCAAGGAAGTAAAAAGAATTGAAAACATTATCTAGCCAGATGCTAATAATTAGCTAAAGAAGGAGGGGTATGACCATTAATCCTGACAGCTCAGCTTCATCGGATTAAGCAAGGCCTAGCAGATTAACTGAGTGTACCTTTGGGTGTGTAGGGTGAATCATGGAGGTGCAGCTTTGGGCATCATAAGCAGTCCCTCATCCTTTCCTCTCTGGCCCAGCTCCCCTGCTGTGAACTGAGTGGCTTTGCTTTCCCATGCCCTTTGTATTTTCCAGATCAGCTGACTCTGGACTGACTTCCCCCAGTCCGTGAGCTTATTTCAGCCTTTCATCCTTTAAGCTGTGAGTGCATCTGAGGGGTCAGGGAATGAGCTACAGCCACAGTAGAGCCCCTAGGAAGCTGGAGATTCCAGGAATGTGGAATATCAGCTGAAGAAAACTGCATGTCTGGGGTGGAGTCAGTTCAGGAGTGAGAAAGTGTCGGCTTCAACTGACAAGGACATAGAGGTGGGGACACATTTGCCCCTTGAAATTTACATTTTCCCACACTGTGCCCTGAATACAGGAAATGCAGTCACAGCTTTTATGGTTTTACATTCTAACTTTTAGTGTTGCTTTGTACCTATTCTTTTCTGTCCCGCTATTGTTCTTTTTGGATTACACTATGCCATTATAGCTGGAGACTGTGCAATTTTATTTTTAATTTTTAAAATTTATTTTCTTGGGCCGGGCGTGGTGGCTCACGCCTGTAATCCCAGCACTCGGGAGGCTGAGGCAGGAGGATTGGTGCGAGTTCGAGACCAGCCTGGGCTACAAAAGTGAGCCCAAGGCCAGCCTCAACTGCATAGCAAGACCCTGTTTCAAAAAGACAATAAAAAAATAAATAAAATAAAATAAAATAAAATTTATTTTCTTATGTATCTGGTACAGGGTCTCATTATGCAGCTTGCACTCATAGTAATCCTCCTAGTTCAGCTGCTGCAGCACTGAGATTTCAGGCATGCAGCCACGAGGCCTGGTCTTGGTGGCCTGCTCAGCACACCTTGGAGTGGGACCAACAGGGCGTGTGGAACTGGGGATCGAATTCTGGTCCCTGTGCTTGCCTAAGTAGATGCTTATTCTGCTGAGCTATCTCGCAGGCCCTGTGCAATTATGATTATGATTATTATTTTTTTACTGAACTTCACAGTAAAAATTTGGCACTAAAAACTTAAAGGTTGGAGCTATTAAAATATTAGCAAAGGCATGATTGCATTTTGGTTGAATTCTTGATAGATTATTCTAGGCAAATTACAAAGTCATTAGCATCTCTAGGATGAGTATAGTTTAAGACAGGCCTAGATGTAAAATTTGCAAGGGTTAGATTGTAACTAGTAGCATTAATATGTCACCTTCATTGCATTGCATTAAGAAATACTCAACAATTAATAAAGATTATTTTCAGATGTGTTTGGGCAGGTAAGGTCAGTGTGCCCTTGGGCATTTGCCTGTGGTAGCTCACACTTTCCTCTCTGGCCCTGCCCTCCTGCTCCGCTCTCAGTCTCTGCTAACTTGGTGTGACTGTTCTGCTTATTCTTTCACTGCTGTGTTCCTTGCTGGATGAAATGATATGGATAGAATCTCCACAAAGGAGGAGCTCAAGTAAACCTCTTGAACTGTAGCTCACAAGTGCTGCTTGCCATGTCCCGCAAAGAGAAACACAACACAAGACAGAGTGTTTTATGTTTATAAGGACCAAAAAGAAAATTTCTATGGAAACAGAGTATGAAACATGATCCCAGTGGTTAGATTGGAAAACAAACAATGAGAGAGAAAAGAGAGTCACAGAGGATCCTGAGCAAAAGGCAGAGGCTAGGGATGATAAGAAGATTGTGTAGATTCTCCCCAGACCATTTTATCCAAACAAGGAACATAGCACTGGAAGCATAAGTGGTGAGAAAAACTTAGAGAATAAGTTGAAAGCATAGGTCTAAAGGGGTAAGATAATTAGAAATAGCTCAAGTAGGTGTTTGAGTGGCTTTGTGTTTCCAAGTAAAAATCACTCTGCATCTTGAAGGCCTGGATTGTGAGCTGTTGATAGATGTTAAAAAGCTGCCCTGTGCCTCAACAAGGAGACAGTGGTGTGGAATGTGGAGGTCAAGAAAAGTTAACAAATTTGAGGGAGGCTTAGAAGATGAAATAGAAATTGTAAATGCAAGACAAACAACATTCAGATATAATTCCCGGGATTCAAAAGCTTTCTTTATGTCTGTCTGTTTCTTAACTATGTTTAACTCCTCAGAGTCAAAGAAGCGAGGCCACAGAACTTGTAGAATATTCTGTTACTTGTTCTCAGTGACAGAAAAGATGGTTGCTAGAAGGGAACAATTTAGCAGAAAAATGTTTGTGAAATGATTTTCAATCTCTGCCACACTAATCCATTTTTAAGTCTGTTTCTTTAAACCGATGCCTATTTACAACAGATTAAGAATTCATTAGCAATTTTTTTAAAAAAATCAATAGTTCAGCATACACTTTTATACTAACTAATACACCAATCTGGATATGTTAAAGTAACTAATGTTAGAATTGTAGCTTTATAGGTATTTCATAGAGCTTTGGAAGTTATTTTCCACAGGATTCTAGGTTTTATTTTTAAAGGCAAAATTTTGTCAATTTTTACACATTCATTTTGAATTTCTGTCTTGTCTGTTTTTAAAGTATATTAGATTGAAATTTTAAGAATGTGTTACATTTTGGGGATTAATAATGGCTGGGACTCTATAAAGTACGAAGAGGATAAGAGATCAACAAAGAAATATATATATATATGGTTACAATTTTTGAGCTAGATAAGGCACTTCTACCTAGCAAATATCACAGTATCTTAGAATACAAGCAAATTGCTTGAACTACTTCTATTATAGTGTCTGTTGTGTTCATTCTAATTTGCTGTGTTCTTGTAGAGAAGGAATCTGGAGCCTTGAGGGAAAAGAAAACATACAAATGCTATTAGAGTACACATTTTTGAGCAGCAGGAAGTCAGTAGTAAGTGTCAGAGATTGATCAGGATTTTGTTCTATATATAAACAATTGCCACCAGGTGTGCCCTGGTACGAGGTCATCCATGCACCCAAGCAGTAATTTGAGCAATTTACCATCTCAGGCAGCCTAGAGAGAGAATAAATTATTGAGAAGTTTAACTTAAAATGTAAAATGTTTCTTCACGGTAAATTTCTCAAAGAAACAGATTTTGTTCTTTCATATTAAATTTGATTTGCTTGGTGAATCAAGTTTTTAAATAATTTATTTACAAACATACAAACATATGTTGGTATATCTCTTGTTTTCAAAAATAAATGACCCTGAAGTGGGGAATGACTACACATACATGTTTGGTGTTTACTGCTAGAACAATCAACAGAAAAGAAAAGAACTTATTACTAAAACAATGTTCAGTTTTACCTTATTTTTTATTATCTTTTTTCTTCACTACAGCCAAAGCCAACCCAGTATATAAACTGTTATCCTGATTAAAGATATATAACATTTATGTTACTATATATGTATATAATTTGAATAACACACACTCTATTATTTAAAGATAGTTAAAATTTATTCTAGATTATAGACCTTCAGTCAGATCAAGCCATTATTACCTTGGAAAATAATTTAATGAAAAAGAACTTTCCTCCCATCAGAGAAATTTATCAAGGAAGAATATTGCTGTTCACTATCATTTGTGTTCTTTTTCTCTTAGGTTAGATCTTCAGAGTTATAGAGTACATGATTTTGTTTACAAATTTTCCTTGAAAATGTGGCTGTAAAACCAAACTAAGGCTAGTTATGTATGAGTTCCTCAGTTCACATTTCTAAAAACATGTGGGCTTCCCTTGCACTGCCTCATTCCCACAGGCTAAGGTGAAGTTGTCTTTATCGTCCTATGAGCTCAGACTCATAGTAATCCTCCTGTCTCAAGCCTCTGTAGCACATCACTATGCCCAATTTTAGTCGCTGGCACAGTGCACCTGAGCTTGGCACAGCATATCAGAACTGAACCTAGATCCTTACGTTTGCCAGGCAGGCTCTTAGACCTCTGAGCTATCTCCCCAACCTCTCTCCTATGCTTTTTTAAACCACCTTTTTCTGGGACCCATTTATTCTGTATCCTATTAAGATATCTTTGTATGATCACCAACTAAATCAGGTGTTCCTTGGCTTCAAAAATCTCACTATTTTGCTTTGGAATGGCTATGGATTAAGAAATTATTTTGATTAAAAATTAAGTTTAAAACACATGAATTACATAATTTGTTTATATTTTAAAGTTTCCTGCACATCAAATGCAAATGGTTATCAATAGATAACCGAAGTGCATTCCTGGTAAGCCACATTTTGGGAGAATGTGGAGCCTCTAGATATAGCTGTATTCTACTATGTGACTGAATGCATTCCTATTATGTGATTGAAAAGGAATTTTCCAAGACAGTGTTTGGCACATTCAGCCTGCCAGAATCTCACTGGACAAGGACAAAATTATAGAATATCTCCAGTGGTCCTTCTAGTCACCAGCAAAGCAAGACTGGGCAAGGACAAAGTGGACCAAGAACAGAGGCACTCTATGACACAAGAGTACATAGACAGAATCTTCACACTTCAAAATATTGCAATGCAAATTATATGTTTTGGAAGTAAAATTGTGATACAAGTAATCAAACCTAACTATACTCATTTGCGTTTAAGATTGCACCTCAGGGGATGAGGAGATAGTTCCATGACACAAGTGCCTGCCTGGCAAGTGCAAGGTCATGAGTTCAAACCCCAGTCTTGCCTGTTCCCCACCAAAAATAAATAAATAAATAAATAAAAAAAATCGAAACTCAGTCAGGGCAAACTCCATTGCATTTCTTTGCCAGTTCTTACTGCAGGATTTATGTCTGAATTCAGACCTTAGCACAGAACTTAGGAATGTTTGGTGATGACACAGTCAATAAAGCAATTTAAAGGCAAATATTCCTATAGGATCCATCCTGTCTCTCTTTGTCCTATAGGATGGGATAGAAGAGAGTACAAAGAGCATTCAGTACAAAGAGCATTCAGAAGATTCTGAGGCTTACGAAGTGATGTCTCAGCTGAATGAGTAGGATTGAGTTGGGGTGAAGTCTATTGTGTAGTGGAAAGGACTCATGAAAAATTCCGCATGGTGGCAAGAGCTACCAGGGATTATAACAGTTGATTCGTTAGCAATATAACCTAAATAGCTAAAATGATAATCGGACAAGAGTGCAGCCATGTTCTTAGATATATAATAATTGAAAACAAGCATAAAATAAATTGTATGGATGTATGTGTTTTTATAGATATGTTATGCCCAGTAGCCACAAGGTCTAAATAACACAAATATCCATTGCGGAAGAGTGGAGAAACAAAACTGTGATATTTAGATGTTTTACGCTCTACCCATGTACAACCGAATATTTTGTCCCACTGAAATTAGTAAAATATTGATACATGTTACATCTCGGATAGATTTTCAAAACATGACACTAACTAGGATATGCAAACATATAAGTCAGACATCGCATGACTCCACTTATAGAAAACATCCAGAACTGGTAAATCTATAGGAAAATAGTATCAATTGCTAGTTTTAAGAGATTGAAGAAAAAAAGGAAAAAATGGTTAATTGATAAGATTTGAAAAATGGTGATGCCAAACATTTTATAAATAGATGTGGCACTACTGTTGAAACTTTTTAATGAAATTGAAAAGGAAGTAATACCCTCAAAATTCATTCCTGGAATCAAATGTTACCCTCATACCAAACCCAGAGAAAGACTTATATGGAAAAGAGAACTACAGATAAATCTCTCTAATAAACATAGGTGCAAAATTCCTCAATCTTATACTAGAAAATAGAAGGCAGAAAATGAGGAAGGAGGTTATTCATCAGAATTAAATAGAATTCTTCCCGGAGAGGCAGAGCTGCCTCAACATATAAAAGTTAACTTATGTAATGCATCGTATGAATCAAGCCCTAAGACAAACAAAACTACACAGTCATCTCAATAGATAAGGAAATAGCATTCGACAAAGTCCAAGACCTACTCATTATAAGAATATTAAGAAAATCAGAATATATGATGTTTATCTCAGTCTTTTAAAAACCACCTATAACAAACCAATAGCCAACATCATTACTAATGATCAAAAACTGAAAACTTTAAAATCAGTTAAGACAAGGATGTCCATAATTGCCACTCTTATACAATATTGTTGTAGAAACATTAGTCATTAGTAAGAATACTTAGACAATATATACATACATACATATATATATATATATATATATATATATATATATATCATGAAAGGAAGAAGTTAAATTATCATTGTTTACAAATTTCATGATGCTCAACATAAAAGACATTGAAAACCCAATCAAAATATTCATAGCATAGATACCTGAATATAGTAACATGCATGAATATAAAATCAAAAGTCAAAACTCAACCTTATTATTGTACATGAACAGCTAACTACTTAGAAGGAAATTAGCAAATCAATACTTTTCATAATAGCATCAAAAACGTGATACTCAGAAATCAATCTGAAGAGGAAAAACGTCTGTACAGGGAAAATTATATTACTCTGAAAATGGAGACTGAAGGAGACATCTGAAAATGGAATGATATCCCTTGCCCTTGTGAAAATAGCCAAAATTGTGATACAGAGTCAATGCAATCCCAATAAAAACACCATTAGCATAACTCACAGAACTATAGAAAACATTCCTAAAATTCAGTTGCAACCAGAAGAGACCTAGCATAACAAGACCAGTCCTAGGCAACAAAAGAAAGGAAAGAGGCATAAGAATCCCTGACATGAAATTACGCTACAAAGCTACTATGATAAAAATAGCATGGCACTGGCCAGAAAACCAACCTGCCAATCAAAGAATGGAGTAGAAGATGCAAACACAACACAAAGCACACTCAAAAGCCTTATCTTTTACAAGGAGGCTAAGCATGTGCATGGGAGTAAAGATAGCCTCTTTGATAAATGGTGCCGGAAAACTGTCTCTCCACAACATGAAGACTAAAACTGGGCCCTCTTTTCTCACCAACCACTAAACTAGGATGAAAATAGATAAAAAATCAAAGTATTAAAACACTAACATTATATTGGCTGCAAGAGAGAATAGATAAAACTCTTGGAGACACAGATGTAGGCAAAGATGTCATGAACAAAACCCCAATAACGCAGAATGTACTGCAAAGTGTGAATAACTGAGACCTCACAGGATTAAAAAAGCTCTGGTACAGAAAAATAAACCACTAATAGGGGGAAAGTTTGATCCAGAGTGAGAAAAAAATTTAGCCAATTTTTCCCCAGACAAATGACCAATGTCTAGAACATATAAGGAATTGGAAAAAAAAAAAAATAGACATTCCACATTTCAAAATGAAATCTAAAAATGGGGCATCTGAGATAAGTATAGCTCAAAAAAGATAAAAAGAGGTAGATGTGTCAGTGTACAATATTATGTATATACTGAACACATTCAGTTGCAGACTTTAAAATGTCTAAGTTTAAGGTCTATACATTTCATCTGAATAATTTTTTTAAAAATTTCTTTATGCTTTAGAGTTTCTTGCAAGTCTCATCAGTGTTGGAAATCTACCATAACTCCTTGTATTGCTAGGTTTTCTGAGAACATTTATGTCTGAGCTGCCATCATCCCTCCATTCCAAAGTCTGAACTCCTGATTTGTATAATAAAAAAACTTAAGTTTCCTAAAATATGAGTCCTGAGGTTTGAATAAGTGTCCCTAAAGGGCCCACGTCTAAAGGCCTGCTTCTAAGATGATACAATTTGGAGCTAATAAAATTTTTAACAGGGTCTTCTGGGAGAGCAATAGATAGCCTGTTCAGGGGACAGTGGACCCCTCTCCTCTCCTCTCCTCTCCTCTCCTCTTTCCTCTCCTCCCCTCCTCTCCTCCCCTCTCTTCCCATTTTCTTCTTTACCCTCTCCTCTCTCCTCCCTCTCCTCCTCTCCTCTCCCTTCCTTTCCCACCTATCCCCACCCTCTCCCTTCCTCTCCCTTCCTGTTCCCTCCCATCCCTTCCCCTTTTCCTCTTTAACCTCTCCTCTCTGCTCCCTCCCTTTCCTTCTTATCCTCTTCCCTCCTCTCCCCTTCCTTTCCCTTCCCTCCCCTCTCCTTCCCTCTTTTTCTCTCTTCTCCCCTTCCCTCCCTTCCCTCACCCTCCTTTTCCTTCCCCTCTCCTCTCCTCTCCTCCATTTGTCTCCTCTCCTCAATTCTCCTATCCTCTCTTCTCCCCTCCCCTCCTCTTCCAACCTCTTCCCTTTTCTTCTTTATCCTCACCTCTCCCCTCCCCTCCCCTCCCTTCCTCTTCCCTCCTCTCCCCTCCTCTCTCTTTCTCTCCTCTCCCCTCCCTTCTCTTTTCCTCCTCTCCCCTCTTACTCTTTTGCTTCTTGTCCTGTAGTTGAGCACATTTGCTCTGCCAGGCTCTCCTCTATGATTTGCTGCTTCGTCACAGAGCCAAGAGGGCCAAATGATCATGAAGTAATGCTTGCCTCCTTACAAGCTGTTTCAGCTGTTGTTACAGCGATGGGAGGCTAAACACCACAATGAGACTGGAAAAGATTGTTCCGGGAGCAACTACTGTGAGGTAGCTGAATAACACTGAGCAGACCAATATTTGTGGCTTCTCTTCTGGAAATGCTACTGAGCCAATACTGTCGTCAGCCCCAGGACAGGGCCTGAACAGGGTTGCAGTAGATTAGGTGCTGCCCCCTCCCGAGAGCAGGGCATAACTCCCAGGCTCCATTATGCAGGTGACGCGTCCTCTACCCCTGGACCCCAGGGAGAGAATCTTCTCACTGTGATTCACAGGTAGGAACTGGGGGATCTCGCTGTCTTTCAAAGAAAGAGGCGGTTCATGAATTTTCATCACAGGCGCAGATGCAGACGCAGGTCAAGGCGGTTTCACTAAGTGTGGGAAGCTGTCTCCACACCTCTGCTCCCGGAGGAGCGGCATTGGCAAAGGGGCACTTGTAAGTTTTACATTCTCAGTAAAGCTGTCAAAATGAATTAGGCCTAGTGGGGTAAAGGAAGCAATGCTTAGAGGTTCACGGTTAAAAATAAACAGCTTCTTGTGTCATTAATACAACTTCGTAATTATAAATCGTTTGCCAAATAATATACATCTGAGAAACACAGAGTGTTACATAATTTACCTATGACTCCCTTCCCATAGAGGAGAAATGACTTCTGGAGCGGTGCTCTGATTACCAAAGCGGCTGCATATAATGATACAATTATCTATATAATTTCTTTATATAACTGTGGACAGCAGAGTCTACAAGTGAAAGATAATGAAAATGATAAAAATAGCAAAAATAATAATATATTATATTACTTGAATGCTCATTTGTCAAATGCTTTAATTTCATAATGCCTATAAAAGCTCCTTCTATACTCCGTACAGAAACTCTAGAGCCAGACTGTGCTCAGATGAGGGCTTGAGCCTTCGTTAATTTCTACTCTACAACTTCTTCACCTGTCTGTAGATCATGGCAAAAACTGAGTCGATATATGTAAAATACCAGGGCTTGGCGCTTGCCATACAATGAGTAGCATAGAAGATCTGATGGTCCTTACGATACCGAAAATGAAGCCCTATCCATCCATTTGCTAAACCATGACGGACATAAGTAAATCAAATTAAGTAGGGAAACACTGCGACCGCGTGACTCTACTAGTCCTGCACGCCGAGCTGTGGTGTTCCTGGAATGTACTGCTGCTGCCCATGCCCCTCGTTTGACCCAGCCTTCGCATGCCTCACTGCGAAAGGACAAGACAGCTCACAGGCGTGATAAAGTAGTCATTTTAGATTAAAAGGGAACTGGCCACAACGGCTCCCAGCCCAGCACAATTCCCTGAGGTTTTTAGGAGGCGTATTTTTTTTTTTTTTTTTTTTTTTTTAATTGCAGATGTCATTTCCACAAATTTTCATTTTGGCATTTGGCACATGCATATGATTTGAAGGCAATATTGCACATGTACTGGCTGCTACCATACCATTCTTTGGGGACTGCTTCACACAAATTAGGTGAGAATGTCTCTTTGTTAAAGAATGTCTGTCACTGACAATTACGGTGATGCCCAGCCGATGCCCACAGCGCGAATATAGAACGTCAACATGTATTTCTCAAGTTTTACGATTCGAGGAAGAAATCTCAGGCTTGAATGGAAAAAAAGAAATACAAATAAAAGACAGCATAGTCTTCCAACTGCCGCAGTTGTGCCCCATTAGAAATGGTGGTGCCTGGGGTCCACTAGTTAGTGTAAGTCACATTCCAGTAAAGAGGCGACCAGGCAGCAATCCACCATCATAAAAGGGGTCAGCGCTTTAATGAAAGAGGGCCTTGTTAGTCATTTACTTGGATCCCAGATCAAATTACATAGCAGTAGAGAAATTGGGGGAGGGGGTAACAGATTTTTGTTGTTGCTTTGGAAAGACTTCCTTTTGTGCTGAGCTGTTCACATGAACAGCTCTAGAAAGAAGGCAGTCCAGATCTTTCTGGCCTTCTACAAACTATTTTATAGAAGACTTTAACATCTCTGAGCAACCCTGCGATGTGTGCTTAGGGTTTTGGGTTGAACATAAAGCCACCACTAAGCTGAGACTTAATGTAGTCCATGCCTGCAATCTTTGTGCTTCCTGAAGACTTGATCTGAACCTCAGCTTTATCGTCGAAGGTTAATGTTTCTTTCTTTGTTTTTTGAGACAGTATCTTGCTATGGAATCCAGGTTGGCCTTGCACTCACTGTGTAGCCCAGGCTGCCCTCAAACTCATGGCAATTCTCTTGCCTCACGCTCCTGAGTGCTGGCATTACATGTGTCCTCTACCACTCACAATAGGGTAAATGTTTTAAAATCATTGTTCTGTAAATATTTAAAATAACACTGCAAGCATCCTATTCTATTTGACATTTCCCCTGAAACTTCTTAAGAGATTTTTGCAAGCTAAATATTGTATAGGTAGTGTAGCAAATAAATGTTTACTTATTGTAGAACCGTAGTGATATCAACAGTCATATTGGAAAACTTTTGTCATATCATTAAATTAAAGGGCATTCAGGGTGAAGCCATGCTTATTAGAATGTTAGCTTGTGCTCTCTAATTCTGGCACATGCGGTAATCGCTGAAAGAAAGTGGAATTCATCTGACTTTCCTAGACTTGCTGGAGACCCCTGCCAGCACAATGGTTCCAACATTAGGTTTTTAGTATGGAAACGATAAAGCAATTTCTGGGTGTGAGGAAACAGCAGAAACCTAACCTTACTATAGTTTTACCAATCTCATGCGCACTCTTGCACTAGAAACCGCTCTAGAAGAAATAAATACAGTAGTGAATAGTTACTGAACACTTGCTACATAAACTATGCTTTACTTGTATTTCTTCATTTAACCCCTGTAGAATTAGCGATTCTACTATGCTTCCTCAGTAAAACTAAACTATATTGCAACTACCAGGAACTGATATTTACTGAGCACTTATGGTACACTTTCACTACTGGCATCTTTTGACTTAACCGTCACATGAACCCTCTGGTCTGTCATTGTGAGTTACTGGCAGGGCAGGGTCACTTGTACTCTCTTTTTTGTCCACATAGAACTGGCTCATCTTTGACTGCAACTTGCAAATGACGATTAAGAAGAAAGAGATAAAGAAATAAAAAAAGAGGAGGGAAAAAAGGAAGCAAGGTGAATGTATCAACTGCTTGGTAGATGGAAACTTCCAAAATGATTCTCTCAATTTCCACCGTCGTCTTTAAGGAAGTTATAATTTACTAATTTTCTCATGTTCAAATGAGAAAATACAAGATTGTCAAAGAAGAATAGTTCCTTGAAGTCTGTCACCCACAGACAAGTTGACATTTACTGGGGTGCTGTATTCAAATCTCAAATTATGAGTCTGCAGACCCCTGGGCACATGTACAGACTGAGCCATGGGCTCACTCCAGGGCAAGAAGCATGGTTCTTCTCATGAAATCTTCGTTGGGGAAGGAGAAACAGGAAGACCGTGAGCCTTTCAATGCGGAATCCATTTTACCCCACAGGACACAGCGTCCCTGGGAAGGACAGATCCTGCTCTAAGGTAGGTCACTGCCCACTGATTTTCTATAGCTTTGGCCATTAGGTCAACTATGTGGGCCTAGCAGTGGTGGGCAATGTTGTGCACTTATTAGTATAATCACTATATTCTTTATTTTCTCACCCTTTTTGTGTTTATTTAATACTACTACCATAGTATCCATTTCAACTTTTAAAACATCTCTATATTTCTTTAAGGAAAAAGGGCATAATCTGTGGACACAAAGGAAGGCATGGTATTTAAAAAAAACAAAAAACAAAAAAAAAAAAAAACAAAAAAAAAAAACAGCCCTTAGTTATTTAGTTTAATTTCTTTCCCACTTAGATTTTGAAATTCCTAACAGCTGCAATTTATTTTACTTAAAAGTAAATTCACAAGCATTTTCATAGGCACTGGTTGACCTCCTATAAATATTTGTTGGATCATGCAATTAGCACCATTTAAATGTAGCTATATGCTCAGGATGAAACAATAAACAGGATATCCATTAGACTAACATATGAGATATGCTTGACAAATACTATTTCAACATGAATTTCACCTCATGACACACCAAACTTTGAATCTACTCTTCTCTACCTCTCTGATAACATATCCTATCATTCAAATTGTTCCTTTAGGAAGGTGGCCTTTGAGTTTGATCTATCTTAGATGCCTTGGCATTGAATATTCTGGGGACTGCTGTGGTTCCTTGTAGACTTTTACACCATGACTTCTATGGCCAAGTTTTTCATCATTTGAAATAGAGCATTATTTCTTATTTTATAGTCAAATCACAAAAGGTTGCTTAATGTTGAGCAAACTTGTAGTGCCAGCTACATAATCATTTTAGAAGATTTAAAGTAGGAAGTTAAAATAGGAAGCTGATAAATTGTTTTGGAAGCTACAAACAGGCATGGTTTGATATAGATCGAATTGATTCAGCTAAAACATCCACCATAAGACACTTAAAAAGGTGATGGTTCTCTGCCCCTGAGCCCTTAGTAGTAAGTTAAAATGAGATACTTGTTAAAGTGCACAATAGGCTTATAAAGTCTGAGGAATATTTACAGGGAATATTTAAATATTTTTAAAACATGTCTGATGCAGAAGATTTCACTTTCTCTTTGGAGTTACTGAGGCGCAAGATAAGACTAGGGAGGTTCACCCGGGCATGTATATTTTACAGCAAACATGTCATTTTAGACATCTTTCAAAATGTATCTGGAATATGGAAAGCAATCCCACTGAGCTACTGTTTGGCAGAGCTCATTGACATATTTGTGTTTGTAAAATCAATCAGATCTGGGCAAATATAATTTTCTTTCTTTCTGTTTGAATAGAATCTGAAAATCTTTAATAAATGTAAAGTTTAAAAGAAATGTGAAATCCTATAATATTATATATAATATATAACATATATATACACCTTCACATATACATGTGTAAAATTTATACTATTGTATTTAAAAGCTCACACATAAAATTAATATAGAGATATAAAATTTCATAAAGGGAAGTACATTAAAAAATCTGGAGAATAATTTTGGATGCTATGTTCCATGAAATTGTAATAAATAATTAATATGTTATAGTATAAGTATATACATATCCAGGACACTGGATGCAAAAGTCCAAGTTTCTTCTCATCTTATGTGCTATTCATTTTCAGAGAATTCAATGCCTAATTTGAATCACATGTTTAGAATCGTTTCTAAAGCAATGGCAACAAAAATGGCTCTGCTTCTAGAAATGATTATAAGAAGCAAGTAACACACACACACATATACATGTATATATACATACATACTGAAATAAGCACATGTTTCATAGAAAAAAATGGTATTAGTGATAATGTGGCAATTCCTGTTTAATTAGGACATGCTATTGTCTTGAAAACGCAATATAATTTGAACTTGTTGTCTAAGTTTATTATGTTCCCATTCTCTACACTGTGAGAAAAGAAATTCATTTGAAATGACATTGGTAGAAAATTGGACTCGAATAAATGTAACTAACCCTCCCCAATTGTGGCAGGATTGGGAGTGGGGTGGGGTAGGTGCTAAGGTTCCCAAAAGCAGGCTATCTCTAAAGCCTAGGATCTCAAAGGAATAGAGTTGTATTGTAGTTACAATTCTGAGCCAAGATAAAATTTAGTAAGATAAGGAACAAAAGGAAGGAGAGACATTGGAACCCTGTGCAAGAGAATTAGCAGAAGCTTTTGTTGGGAAACAATGCCATGATGGAGACTTGTACCTGTATGCCTGGAGAAAGTTTGTCTAAATTCTGCATCTTTACTTTCTTAAACATCTTCTGGTATATCAATTCCAGAAATATTTTGGCAGCCTAAAATTACACCACTCTGACCTTGACATTAGTATTCAACAGCGTTGATGAGAGAATGACAGCTTCTCCATCCTAGTGGGTGATCTTGCTAGCTTTTCCTTTCAGCACTATGGAGTTTCTGTCAAATGTGCTTCCAGCTGAATGATCACATTCTTTGGAATTATGAAGTGGCTGCAAACTGTGCTAATTGGGTCAGTGCTGATGTCATTGATAAGGATTAAACAGCTTTGATTGTCCAGAGTCACGAATATATGTAATTGTGTTATCCGTGTATATTCCTCTTAACATAATCCATAACTATAGCCATACGGAATTGTTTTTACTTAATTAAAGTAGTTATGAAAGAGTTAAGATGAATTAGAGGCAAACTATGAAGAGATGTATGCAATAGCTACTGGTAACCATAATGGAAGGTTAAATTGTGCAATATTTTTATTATTTATGAAGTATGAACAGTGTCCCTAAAAGTGTAAAAATTTCTAAAGAATTTTCTATTATCACTTGAAAGATGCAACAGAAAAAGACGGCATATCCAGAGAGAAATCATAAGAAATAATGCCTCAGACAAATGTAGCAGCTCCCTCTTGTGTGTTACAAAAGCTTTCCTAAATTAAAGAATTTCAATATGAAGCCTCTCAAAGTTAGAGACATAGCAGGTATGGTGTCACACGCCTATAATCCCAGCACTTGGGAGACTGAGACAGGAGGATCAGTGCAAGTTCGAGACTAGCCAGGGCTACAAAAGTGAGCTCAAGGCCAGCCTCAATTACACAGCAAGACCCTGTCTCAAAAAAAAAAAAAGAAGACAAAAACAAAAAGTTAGAGACAGGAAGAGTTTTATGCTGTAGCCAGGACGGTGGTGTCATTTGTATATGGTATGTACTAATTAATTACCATCCAATGTAAATGTAATAGCAAGCATGAGATTCTGGAGGGCAGTAGTGAACTTCTACAGCATAATTCAGTGATCTGAATCCACCAAATTATACTGAAAATTTAAACTGATAGAATCTAAATAGCAGTTTAAAATAAGTACATTATTAGGACAAGTTACAAAGCTATTAAAAATCAAAGTATACCAAAATATCATACATGATTAAGAAACAGACTTTCCTACTGTTGCTCTATGAATTTAATATGGGTATGCTGGCTATTTTTATTAAACAATTTTGTTATAAAGTATTTCTTACAAAGAGAAATATAGGGAGTAATATTTTAGGAAGTAAGGATACAGAGTAATAAGTACATTCTAAAAACTAAAGTGCAGGACGCCAAGGTAGATGAGCTGACTAAACTATTGCATAGGCAAGCACAGAGAATGGGGTTCAATCACCAGAACCACATGCCACACTGGCCCTGCCCCCGGGTGTGCTGAGCTGACCACTGAGTCCTGGCGTGGTGTCCCTAGCCTGTAATCCAGCACTGGGGAGACTGAAAACAGGAGGATTACTATGAGTCTGAGCTGCATAGTGAGACCCTGTACCAAATACATTTTTAAAAATGCATTAGTGCTTTAAAAATAATACAATTACTATTATAGATGACTTTATGTTCTGTCACATCAAACTTTCCCCTCTTCCCAAGCGTATCTACTTTCCTAAATTTTTCTGTCCTTCTCATATTGTGATATTTGTAAACACACACACATGCACACACACGTATAATCTCTATGTTCCTTCATTGTTAGGTTCTTCCCAGGATATTTATCACTCACCACTTGTTTATTTGGCTAACTAAATATGCCCAAGCACCTGTCATATCCCAAGTAACACTGCAGGTGATGAGGACACCATGGTGGAGAAGACAATCAAGATGGTTACCACAGTGAGGCATGCTTCCTGGGGAACAGAGTCTAATGGCTGTAGCCTTCCAGCCAAGAATGCTTTCCACATCACTACAAAGAAGAACTTCATAATTTATATAAAGTTTAGCTTTCAGGAAATAACAGGGAGCTCTCAAGAAATTACTTGCTCATTAAAAGTAATAGTGCAAAGTAACCGGTTGCTCTATCTCAAAATCTCTCTCTCAGTATAGAAACAAAGAAACGTGCAAACAAATGATGTTGTTACTTCTTAGGTTTTCATTGTTATTTAAGTGGAAACTGGTCTGGTCTCTTTCTGGAAGAGCCAAAGCCCTTTTGTCCCATTCTACCTTGGGAAAAAGAGATTTCCATTCACCAATTCCTTCTTGTATCTTTCAATAGAGAAATTTTAGCCCCGTTAGAATTCTACCTTGTGAGAGTGGGACCAAAAGTGTTAATGGAAATATGAAATAATTTATGTTATATAAATGTTACTTTTAAAATCTCACAAAATTTCACAAATAGTTCTATCTACTTCAAAATAAACCACATAAACGTTTTCTTTGTATTTTTATGTGATTGTTTTTTTTTGTTGTTGTTGTTGTTTTTTTTTTTTAAATGAAGACACTATCTAAACATCTTTTTTAATTTCACAGATCCACAGAGGTCAGATAAATTTTAAGGGCTGTATCATAAGATTTTCAGTAATGAGGAAGAACTATTTATTAAAAGTTAAAATGAGGACAGTTGACATACAAGTCAATAAAAGAGAGAATTTTCTTGGGATTAAATTAAAAGTCCAAGGTATTAAATTCATTCTAAGATCTTGTTAACGATGTTGATTGTGAGGATCTCATAATTCCATGAATTATTAACTCATTTTCAAATAAGGAAAGTGTGAGACTTAATTAATTTATACAAAATGTTTGATGACATTATTATTTGAGGAAGTGTGGTTCAATATTATCATCATTTTAATTATTCAATGTTAGTACAGCTTTCCTTACACCTACTGACTTAGGGAATAATTTTTAAAATAACTTTTAGCATAAGCTTTTATATGTAACCTGTGTTAATAAATATTGAATATGAATCATAAAATTTATAAATATCACCATGTACATACTAATCAACTTTAATTTTGCAACCAAACATGTTGATCTAAACTCCATGTGTATTTTTATTAATATTTCAACCATAAAAGTTTCTAACCTAACTTATTTTTATCCTAAGAACCAGTCTCCTGGAGGCTATTTTTACGTTTTCAAAATGCTTTTCCAGGCATTACTATATTAAATAGTGGCACACTTTTGAGGGAGAAAGACGAAGGACCCTGCTTATGTCGGAGAAAACAGGTTCAGGGGGCTGAACTCTCAGCTGGACTGAGAGCAGGAAGGAGGTGCTGAGAAGAGAACCCTATTTTGGGGCCATCTCAGTACCTCTGCCACTGCCCCACTTGGGTTTCTTCAGGAATTTTGTGTCTGAGCTCAGATCACCATGGTACAGCAAGGACAGTTTAATGACCATTTAAAGTGAATGACCAGAGTGAATAAATCTATGCTTGTGTGTGTACTCCATATACAAATGCAAGACCAAAAAAGAGTACCACATTAAATATTTGCAGCGTGATTTTCCATGTTCTTTCTTTTTCTTTTGTTTCCTTTTTTTTTTTTTTTTTTATATTTGGAACAGGATCTACAGGGCCTACAGGGTCTCACTATGTAGACTGGACTCCTAGTGATTCTCTTGCTGTCAGCCTCCTTACTGCTGACATTACAGGATCATGCCACCACTTCCAGTCTAAATCACCATCTCGGCTCTCCTTGCAGGCCAGGTTGGCATGGCTCACTTGGGATCAAACCCTGGCCTACACAAGTGCTTTAGTCTGCTGAGCTACCAGACCAGCCTGATTTTCCATGTTCATTTTTCTTTTTCTTTTCTTTTTTTTTCTTGTATCTTTTATCATTTTTTAAAATTTAGCAATGGTTATATTACATATTTTCATCATCGTATCAGTTTAGATTAATAAATATCAGTGTATAAGATTGATGAAACAGTTAAACATTAACACTTTCAATAAATATTAATATTTTTTCTTTTTTTTTTTAAAGTTGACACACTGTATATTGTCCTCACAATAGTTATACAGAGCACAGTGTGTGGGCATGACCCACCTTCTTATTGATGTTGCTAAGGAAAGAAAAAAAAATCTTCTCTTTGAATTAAGAGAAAGCAGATGTATATACCAGTCCAATGTTCCACAATTGCAGTGTTGGAGGCTATTGATTCAAGCCTCCTACAGTTCATCTCATCAATCTAGCTCTGCATTTAATGCCTGGTAATTAAGCTTTTTTGCTGGGTGATCAAGGGCAAGTCAAAGCAAGATCTGTATAACAAAACATTCATCTTTTGTATCTTCCAAGGTCAAATCCCCTCAGGATTAACTTTGGAACCATATACAGTGCTTTGTAGAACTAATGTTAGTGTCAGCCTTCAGGATAAGTCACAGCCATTGTCTTTTTCTTTTCTTTTTTTTTTTTTTTTCTGGGAGCTGGGTTTGAACTCAGGTCCTTGCACTTGTCAGGCAAGTGCCTACTCTACTGAGCTATTTCCTGGTTAATACATTTGGTGTAATACATTTTTGGCTTCATTAGCACCAACCAACACAAGAAAACTAACAAAATGAATTGCTAAATTCAAAAGGAAATTTGGACTGAAAATAAAGTTTTTCTTCTGTTTCTTACTGGAATATACTTTTGTGCCATATTAATCTAAGTATTGGAAAGAGGCTAATGTATGATTTCTCTTACAATTTAAAGTTTGAATTTTCGGACATACAGAAACCAACCTATTTGTTCAACACAGGAAAAGTAGATCTAAGAATCTTATCAATGGAACAAGGTCCTTTGGAGTCAATAATTATCACTTATGTCTATACCACAACAACATAAAATAGAAATTTCTAAATCTGAAATAACAGAAAATCAGCCGGGAGTGGTGGCGCACTCCTGTAATCCCAGCACTCAGGAGGCTGAGGCAGGAGGATCAGTGTGAGTTCGAGGCCAGCCTGGGCTACAAAAGTGAGCTCAAGGCCAGCCTGAACTGCATAGTGAGACCCTGTCTCAAAAAGACAAAAAAAAAAAAAAAAAAAAAAAAAAAAAAAAAAAAAAAAAAAAAAAAAAAAAAAGAAAATCATAATATAGCACCAAGTCATCCATCTTTAAAATATTCTAGATGGTAGGGGAATAGAAGCTACAGAGAAAACTGGGTAAAGAGTATTGCCATACAAGATACCAAAGTGAACATTAACAGCATGACAATGACATTACATTCACTAATTTGCTGATAATATGAAGCTTAGATCATTATATAATGAGAACTTGCTTAAATATAATCTCTATTTGTGTTAGAATTATTTTAATCATCATAAACATTAATTCCACAGCTCCTCATTTCCTTTCATTTGTGTTAAATGATTAGAAATAGAAATTATACTCAGTACCTAAAAGATTAGATTTGTACAGGTTATGTTTATAACATTCACTAAATTATGAAAATATTCTTTATATAGTACTAGCTTCTTTCCCTAAAAATATTCACCATTGAGGTTTTCTCATTATCTTGATGAGTCAACTTAGTAACGGGATAATTTGTTAATGACATAATTGCGCCTTTAAAAGTTTCTATCTGCAATCGGTTAATGATGCTTCTCATACATGGCTTAAAGATTGGCCCCTTCAGAGGTTGTATTGATGTGGGAAGTCAGCCAGATCCATTCAGGTACCTTGCACTGAAATGGAAGACCGATTCGTACTGATGTGCATGCAAATAGCTGAAGAATTATATTAGAGATGTCCAATTTTTAAAAATGGTTCCTAGGGTTTATTTTAAATAAAAATATATTGTAATTTCACTTTTGCATCGCAGTCATCAAAGAGCGTCAGTTAAATGTCAGAGAACCGAAATAAGCCAAACGCATTAAAGTAGAACAACTGTGGTCAGGGTAATGAGCTTTACCGCGCCTGTGCTGTGAAATCCTGAGATGCGATGCCTTGGGAGTGCCGCAGCGTTAGCGGCAATGTTTATTCATCAATAGGGCCAGCACACAGGTGTGTTTATAAGTCTATTCTGGCGGTGTCTACTCAGTCACAACCTAGAATTCTCATGTGAAGGCTGGCGTCGTGGAGCATAGCTATGATTTCATGATGTAAGCTGGAGCCCAGCTGGGACAATTTAATGAGGCCTCCGTTGTAAATAAAAATTTATAAGGCCTGAGGATGTAGCTCAGCACGAAAGCACAGGGTTCAATTCCAGTGTCACCCTCCACACACTTCACACACATTAATTCGCTCACCCAAATTCTTAAGTTTGTACAAGATTTATTATCAGGGCTGTGTCCTATAGCCTTTCTGTGACTAATGGTGGCTTTTCTTACCAGGCTTTGCTCCCTCCCGCAGGACAAATGTTTGTGATCCTATTACCATTGGCAGGTGCTCTTTACAAGATGACAATTATAATGCCAGTCTAAGGCATATTTAAAATGTTATTGTTCTGTGTGGTTTTTGCAAGGTCAATTTTTTTGATAAGTGGAATCGAACACGTTGGATCAATGTGAGGACTATTGAAAGGGCTGCTGAATTCAGAACCAAAGTTAATGAGAACCCTATTCATGGTATTTCATCACAGTGACACAAGAACACACCTTAAAACACATCTCTAGTTTCATTTTTTAATAAAGGAAGAGCTTCATATTTGCTCAGAGCTGTTCTGTTTAAACATCAGGCCAATGAGGAGGAAGATCTAACACTAAGAAAGATCTAAGATAAGGAAAGTGCCAGGGAGAAAATGACTGGCACTCTGGTTAAAGCAAGGGTTAATGGGATTAGCAGGGATGTTTAAACCAGAGATGTTTCAGTGTACTGAAGGTCAGATCCTGAAGGACAGATGGTGAAGAGATTCAGGGAGGTAGAAGTCAGCATTAGTGAGGTTGCAAAGGACAATTACCCAGCAGCCGTTCTGGAGAGAGGTGAAGGAAGGCCATGCCAGGATGCAGACATGATCTGGATTCAGTGGCCGTGTAATCATTTCTAGAAGGAATAATTTGCTAACCTAAAATTCTGGCAGTTTGGCTATTTCTTTTCATTCATGTTTTAATTTTTTTCTTAAAAAAGGTATTTTATTAATTTGGTACAGGGTCTTGCTATACAGCTCAGACTAGTGGTCCTCTTGTCTCAGCCTCCCCAGTGCTAGGATTCCAGTTGTGTGCCACCATGCCCAGTTTTCTGAAGCTGGAACAGCATGCTGCACGAGGCATGAAACCAGGCTCCTTGCCCTTGCCAGGCAGGTGCTTAGGCCACAAGCTATTTCACCAGACCTTACTTTTTTTTTTCATTTAAAAATTATTTTCTAATTCCTTCTGTAGTAACATAGATATTTATCGTGAGCTTTGACAGGAAGTTTAACTCACAAAATGAGGATAATGCAAATTCACTGAGACTGTATTTTACAGGAAGGCATTGTCCCACTTTGAAACTATGAGAAAAAAAAGGACAGATACAGGTTTTTTTTTTTTTTTTTTTTTTTTTATTCTGTGAAAATACATTTTTGGAGATATTTTATCAGAAACATCTGAAACGTAAAGGATCAAATCAAAACTGAAACAAATCACATGGGATGGTGGATGCACATAGACTTCAGCTTTCATACCTGAAGTGTGTGGATGGTATACTAAACCAGATAGCATGCAGTCAGGGCTCAGAACCTGGGCCACTCTAAGTTTAAGTACAACCTTGGTCTCATTGTCTTGTGGTTGTGTGACATTAAGCAAGGAAATCACTTACTTTTGTTGCTGAGATGTAAATGGCAAAGAGTAATCTGCATAACTTAGTCATCAAGAGAATTGAAGAGATTCATTTCAACAAAGTATGTAACTACCTCAGCTCTTTGTAACACTTAATATTATCAGTGAGTGATTAATAAATGTATAATGTAAATTATATTACTTGGGATAAATTGTTTTTATTAGCACCTGTACACTTGTATGCTTATCTATGTGTTTATGTGTTCATATATATAATATAATATAATATAATATAATATAATATAATATATAGAAACATTATAATGACTGCTTTATAAAATCTTACTTTGATCATTATTCTAAAAAATGTCACTGTTGGAGTGGAGCTTATAGATCTATTTTCATGTCACAATTAAGTATGTTGCACTTTTCTTTTGATGGTAAAATTCCTACAAATCCTTTGCTCAAGTTATTCATTATCAGTGTTCAGAGAAGTATTAAGGACCATACTCCCAGTTGCTAAGCAAGTTCTTGGTGTGAGAATAGTAAATTTAAGCAGCACAATATGGATAGGATAGAGAAAAGGAAGAGCATTCCTACAGGCCATCTTAATTCATTTTTCCTTTGAATTAAATCTTTCACTCAGAAAGTAGAAGATGGAATAGTTGGGACATTTTCAGTTACAATATCAAACGGTTAAAAGGCCCACATATCACATTCCTTTCTAAAACTGCAGAAGTCTCCATGTATCCCACTCAGTATTGGTAGCTAACATTCTGAAAAATATCTTTTTTATTCACTGGGATGACCCTTGATAAAATCTGGGGGTTTTTGTTGGGTAGCATTTATTATATTTTAAATATAACTGCTTTCCTAATGACTGCATGCAGTCCTGTTGAGGTAAGTAAGCACAGGCCCTGTCCATTGAATTTTTGGATAATGTTGGACGTCTATGTTGGACACATAGTAGGGATGTAATGCACTCACTCCATTAACACGTGCTGCTAAGAGGATCTCTAGATGGCTACTCTAGGTGTCTTGGTTAATTTTTAATTACTTGTTGGTAGGTTGCTATAAGTCTGTAAGATATATTTATTTCTTTATTCTTGTTTTTGTTTGCCTTTTTGTTTCATTTAATAAGAAATAACAATGTGACAGTTTCAAAACACATGAGTAGTACATTTCTAGTATTTGATACAATGCATATTGTTGTCCTCCTAGTAGTTATACAGAGCACAGTGTGTAGACGTGATAATTTTTCTAATCATTATAGGTACAAAAATTTTCTTCTCATTGAACTACAAGAAAGTAGTTGTATGCATAATCCAGTGGTCCATAATTGCAGTGGGTTACTGGTGAAACCATCAATGTTGGAAGCTGTTGATTAGAACCTTTTACAGCTCAGCTTGCTTTATGTTTTATACCTCCTGGTTAAACTTTTCTGCTGGCTGGTTAAGGGCAAGTTAAAGCAAGACCTGTATCACAAAACATGTAACTTTTGTATCTCCCAAGCTCAGTCAGATCTTCTCAGGATTTACTTGGAAACCATATACAGTGCTTTGTAACACTGTTGTCACTGTCAGCCATCTGGATGAATCACCACCAGTGCTCTACCAGTTTGCTATCTGTGAAAGCCTGAGAGAATGTTTTCTCTCTAGATGACCCTCCGTAAGTACATTGTATATCTTTAATCCCTTTCCCCTGTAGCCCCATAATCTCCTTGAACTGAAATTTGGGAAACCACTGAGTTATAGGATGTTATAGCACAGGTTGTCTTATATCCTGAGTCCTCACTGACCTTGAAGGGGCACCTCAAAAGAAATTACCAACAAAATGAAAAGACGACCCACAAATTTTGAAAAGATTTTAACTAGTAAGTATTCAGAAAAAGGTCTTGTACCTAGAATTTACAAAGAACTAAAAACCACTAGGGTCCCAAAATCCAAAGACACAGTCTAGAAATGGGCATCTGAGATGAACATACACTTTACAGAGAAAGAAATTCAATAAGCCTATAAATACATGAAGAAATGCTCCACAACACTAGTCATTCATGAAATGCCAATGAAAACAACACTTACAAATCATCTCACTCCAGAAATAATGGCTTTCTTAAAGAAATCAACCAACAACAAATGTTGGAGAGGCTGTGGGGGAAAAAGGAACCCTTCTCCACTGCTGGTGGGAATGCAGACTGTGCAACCATTATGGAGAGCAGTGTGGAGATTCCTTAAAAAACTAGAGCTGGAAATCCCATTCAATCTACCTATTCTCCTACTGGGAATTTTCCCAGAAGAACTGAAAACATCATACCATAGTGATATCTGTGCACCTATGTTTATAGCAGCACGATTTGTAATAGCCAAATCTTGGAAACAACCAAAATGCCCAACATCTGTTTGTTTGTTTTTGGTTCCAGGAACTGAACTTAAAAACTGCATGTGCTACTCATATTGTGCCACTGAGCTATCTCCTCAGCCCTGTAAGATAAGATAAAATGAGAAGATGATAAAGCTTGATCTGAATTACAAAGCATTCTGTATATCTCAAATGGAGATGCAAAAGCCTATGGATAGAATCTAAAACAGATTCCAAAATGAGTATGGAAATTGAAAAACAAGCAAACAAACAAACAAAAAACAAGGGACTGGGGCGATAGCTCAGGGGCACAAGTGCATGCCTGGCAAATGCAAGGTACTGAGTTTGATCCTTGGTTCTGAAAAAAATGCATACATAATAAAAGAATGTGTAGAAATAGGATGCAGTGGTGCCCTTAGGAATTAACAGGGGCCCACACAGCAGTGAGGCTGACTGTGCTCCATTAGAAATAGTTGCCCCAGCAGAAGACTCAAAGGACACAAGCTAGTACTATTCACGTGTTTCACAAAGAATAACATGCAATATGCTTAGTTATATAATTTCAGAGATGCTGCAGTGTTAAACTGTGCAACAGACAGGCATTCTCAAAGCTACAACTGCCTGTCCCACTGCTCTTCCTGGGAAAGGGCATCTTTGTCATCACTGGCAATGGAGAAGTGCCTGCTGGAGGAGAGCTGTCACCCCACAGAGCTGAGTGCTGGTGCCGGCCATGGCCGTGAGGGCTCCAGTCTGACTGTCCCAGATTGTCTTTATAAGCCTGCCATGTCAGAGCCATCAATTGATGAGGTAAGTAGTAATTAAGGCTAAGTGGATCTTGTTAATTCAGAAACACTTTAAAATAATTGAATATGAATAAAATGGCAAATTATAATCAAAGTCCTTTGGGAATACATTTGAAAGCTACATAATATAACATTATTTCATCATAGCTGATACTACTATAATTAATATTAAATGATAAAATGATGACTGGCTTCTCATTCGTAGTTCAAATTTTCATGCCAGCAAAGAGATGCCTTAGCATTTGACATTGGAGTGATGGGGAGAGACAGGAAAACTGGAGAGTGAAACCTGCCATATTGTGTTGCGATCCTTAAAACTCGGCATTTTTCCTTTTGACTTACTTTGCTGGCTTATTCAGTTTTGGACCAGGACATTTTCCACTATGCTATGGTGTGGGACTGGAAAACTGATGGTGAGTACTTCTGAAGTGAATTCTAATGTCTTACAGCCCCAAATATACACTAGACAATAACATGTTTGCTTTAAGAGCTTTTGAGGGGTAAGTAGTGACCTTTGTGTTCCCAATAATGCCTGATAATTGAACGTAGACATGGAATATTGGAAAATAAGGTGCTTGTAAGGAAAGGATCATTTTCAACCAGCCCTTGTAAGTGAGGGGCAGAGTTTATCTGACATTGTATGCCCTGCCTCAAAGAACCTCAATAATCATAAGCAGTAGGAGATCTTCGCTTTCCATAGTGAGGGCAGTGCAAATCTTGCCATGGGTCACATGGAAAAGAACTAAAGAAACAAACCTAAGCAGAAGGCTTTCGCATGCTATTACCCCTGGGGGAGTGGGTGGTGACATCAGACTTGTGCACATGAAATGAGGGCCTGTGACAGTGACTTTGTGTGTTTTGAAACTGATTATAATCTAGCAAAGAGGTGACAGAAGATACAGAATTGTTCTTTCACACCTGCTTTACAAGCCCAATGTGAAGATGTAACTTTTCATGGCAAGTAGGTTTTATTCTTTTGTTTATAGATTATCAAGTTATTTCCTATACCTAGCTGTTATTCTGAAGAAAGGATTTTCTCAATAGGCTTCTCCTGAGGCATTACTGAAACAGAATAAAATTTTTTAACTGCCTAAAAAAGCATGACATTGTGTGTGTGTGTGTGTGTGTGTGTGTGTGTGTATGTTTGTGTGTGTGTTTTAGCAGAATCACTAATAATATTAAGCTAAGCAGAGAGGTTAAAAAAAAATAAACTGAACTATAAAAACCAATACCAACAGTAAAGCTTAGCAGGCATGGGCAGTTTGGGGAAAGTGAGGAAGTGTGGAGCCCCTCAGATTTTCTGTGTCAAAAGGATATTTTGTCTCTTTGATAGTGAAGATGATGTAAGTTCTCCAGAGTAAAAAGTGACAGTGTAAAATGATTTTATTTTTAATGACTATGATTTACCACTTTTCTTTAAGTCATTTATTATCATCGTGACATTTTTAGGTCAAGAGTAGTGAGCCTGAGTTCAACTACGGGTCATTGTCCCTTAGTGAACCACTAGAATGAATCTGCCCCATTCAGCGATTTCAAACCTCAAGGTATTAATAGTAGCTTCAGGGCTGGGTCTCGTGTTCCCTCCACATCCTTTTCTGCTGAGTGTACTTTGTATTTTACCTTTACTCTGTGGTGTCAAATGTTCTAGCTTTCATTTAGACACAATGGCTCACTGGCATGTGCAAGTTCACTTTAAGGTAACCTTTTTTCAACTCAGAGCCCTGTTTTCCAATTTGCAAAAAAATGATCAGCGAAACCATTCCTTCTACAAGTCAAGTATGCCTGGCTTCTGAGGAGAAAAAATTCCCTAGAGATAAAGAATAAAATGTGGAAAATTTGACAGGGGCCTGAATTCTGCTATGTAACTAGATGGTGAGAAGCTTTATAAATGACAATTTGAACTTTGACTTCTATCTTCTTTCGCCCAGCACCCTCTTTGGCTCTGGAGGTAATCACTATGACCTCAGATCATTCCTCCACATTCTTTTGATTGTCTAGTGCCAGTGTCTTTGCTAGTTTTTATGGGATCTTTGACCCCCTTGGCTATGTCCTCGGCTAATTGGCCTGTAGTTTTGAGCTGCTAACTTGACACCGTAGATGGTGTGCTTTTAAGAACCACAGCGTCATGTTTTGTGAGGTACCTGCTCATAAGAAATCAGCTCAAATAAAACACCACACACATGCTTGCTGTGAAAAAAAAATCACATTCACATAAAATTACGTCAAAATTTAAAGGCTGATAATGAGAAAGACTTACTCTCTATTGCATATGGAAATGTGTTAGTATACTGTCAAACACCCTACACCGTGAGTATGTATTTTAAAGTAATTTTGTGAAGCAGTTAATAAATTCTAACCCTTTTATGTAGTGACAAAATGAGTAGGCATTGCTTGAATTAAACATTGTCCTACATGTTTGGGGAAGATGCATATTAAATCATTCCAAAATTTAGAGCTGCTTATAGTTTAGTAATTTTCTACAGAGGAATAATGAGACTTGACAGGACCTACAATGGCCCAAAACTCCAAATGTAATGTTCAGAATACAAAAAGTTCCAGCCTTCAATAGGGTATAGTTATTGGTAAACAAGACACCAAAGAATGTGGAACTCAGCATAAGTCAAGTACTTTTTTCAAGAATGATTAGAGATCTAATTATAATAACAAGTTCTTTCAGGTAGTATAATCATATGAACATAATCTCTTCCATGTAATTTTCTTTGCACTCCAACTTAAGTAAATTTTTGTCTCTTGGAATGAGCGTAAGTACTCCAAAGACCATCTCTCTACCTCTCCCCTCTCACTTTCTCTCTCTCCCTCCCTCTCTCTCATTCGTCCTTTCACAGACAGGTAGAATTGAACACAACTCTTAGATGAGCCATGAACTCAGAGATAAGCTTATCCTCATACTGTACTGGGTAGATGGGAAATGGCAGTCCAATAGGATTATCAGCTTGCTCAAGATTCCACAGGTGAAGAAATTCAGAATCTGTGTATGTATGTTCAGTCTTCCGGAACATTGCTTTTTTTTTTTTTCATTTTGACCACACCAAACAATGGCTTTAATTTCTCACATTTTTTCCTACACGAAACAGTCTGATTTGTGCTCTGTCTCATTAGAAGTTTAGGTGTTTCCTCAAAGGTCCCTTTGTCTTCTACTCTGCAATTGAGTCCCCAGCCATACCAGTCTGAACTTAGTCCCATCAGGGTGTCTATAGTGAGGCTGATAAACAGATTGTGATTTCTGTTGTCTGTGTCACTATTTATTCAGTAAGTATTTACTGAATACCTAATATGTACCAGACACAGTTTTAATTATAAACCAAAGGGCAAAACACATTGCTTCTGTGGGTCACATCATCTCCCAGAAGATATACAATATGTAAAATACTCTGATAGAGGATAGATAGGTAATTGGTTGATAGAGACAGACAGACAGACAGATGTAAATGAAAGATGCTAGAGACTGTAAATAGAAAGAAGAAATACCAAGTGCTGATAACTTGGCAACTCTTTGGAGAAAAATTAAGTGAGGGAGTTGATCAGAGAGCATGGGAAGTGGGATTGATGTCACACATGGGTGATTAGACAGGGCCTCAGTGGGAGATATTGAGAAAATGAATGTCAAGGGGAGTGGGGAGATAGCTCAGTAGAATAAGCACTTGCCTGGCAAGCTCAAGGTCCTGAGTTCAATGCCCCATACCACAAAAAAAAAAAAAAAGACTTTGTAAAAATGAATGTCAAAAGTGTACGAATGTCTAATGATCTCATGGCAGGATGTTTTGGGGAAAAAAAAAAAAAAAAAAAAAAAAAAACTACAAGACTCTTGAAGCTTAGTATGTTGATGGGCTTAAGATGTTCTAAGAATGATAGTAATGGTAAATGTGTTAGATACAAGTGCCCAAACTGCAAGGAAAAAACCACTTATTTACCACAAAGTTCCAACCATGAAATTAACCCTGAATACCGAAGTTACAGTTCAGAAAAAATCATATACGAATATCTCTTTGCCTTAAAAGAAGAACAAATAATGCCCCTGCCATAGGTTCACCAGCACTGGCCTAACCTATCTCTACAGTAAAACAAATAAATAAAAATTGCAGGGCACATGAGAAATAGATGTTAGAGGGAGGAGATGTGTCTATAAAGGTCCTTAAAGATCTTTTCAAGCTTTATTGATCATGGTAAAGAGTTTGAATCCTTCTGAGACAGAAGCTCACTCTGCAAATTCTCAACAGAGATGTAAAGTGATGTGACTTGCATTTTAATGATAATGCTCTGGCTATTGTGGAATAGATTGAAAAGCGTAAAGAAGACACCACGTAAATGTGATTGAAAGCCAAGCAAAACTTAATGGTAGCAATGAGATAGTTTCACAACAGGTAGGACAGATATAATAATTAATACATTTCATATTGTTGTCTTCGTAGTAGTTGTTCAGAATATAAGATACAGACATGATATTTTGTCTAAACACTATTACTACAAATCTTTCTTCAAATTGAAGAGCAAGTAGCTGTATATATAGCCCAATAGTCCATAATGGTAGTGGGTTATCAGAAGAACTGGTGATTGCTATTTCTTACTCATTAAAATTAATAAACCCAAAAAAAGAAAAAAAAAAACAATCAAATGTAGAAAATATAGAATTGTGATAATGGAAAATAAAAAAATAAAAAAACCCGCAAAGTTTCAGTTTTGGATGGTGACAGATTTCCGTTGAACTATTGGTTATTATTGTACCATACTGTGATTGTATTCAAAGCCAGTAAAATGTACATTTAGATTGATAAATTTTATATACAATTTACAATAACTGAAAGGCCTAATATTTTGCTTATCAGCAAAATAGGATGAGGTTTAATTTCAAATATGTGTTAGATTTACATCTTCCACTTCTTAAAATGAACCTTACAAACTTGACTTAATACACATCTTGTTATTTAAAGCCAGTGAATAAAAATTTCATTCAAAAACAAGACAAAACAACAACAAAAAGAGCCCTTAGTGCTGGTAGCTTGGTGGTAGAAGTGTTTATGAGGGTTAAGAGTCTGAATCCATTTTGACCTAGCACCTACAGAACTAGCTGGACAAGGATTGTGGAGGAGAGCTAGTAGAGTCAAGTATCCATACTGACCTTCTCTGTGGAGAAGTCAAATAGGTGGTTGAGGTATGACTCTGGAGTTCAGAAGGCTTGGGGTAAAAATGGGAATGTGGGAGCTATCAGCTTGACTGTAATGTGAGGTTCTGAGACTGGATACTCACCAAGGTGATCAAGCAGAGAGAAGGAATCTGAGGTCTGGCTGGGTTGTAGCAATTTGATGTTAGAATGTTCAGGAGCATGAGGAAGAAACAAGTAAATGGAGACAGAAGGGTTTGAAGGTAAGAGGAAAAGCATGAACAGAAGGCAGCCTGAGGAGCAGGTAAAAACAAGCATTGAAAGAAGGAAAAAGGGGAAATTAGGGAATTTGCTCCTAGTGTAAGCAAAATCTCTAGGTGGCCGATATGTTCAGATGCTGGGATCAGAGATGGACCAGAAGCATCTGATGAAGGGGCAGTGACACTCCTGATGATTTTATGTTCAACAAAATTAAAATGTGGGCATTGGGGGCAGGGCTTGATTATTACTTGTAGGACCTCCTAATGCTTTGGTTGGGCTAGGATTCTTAGGGGAGCTAAGACTGAAGTAGGTTTTAAATTTTGAACACAGCTCTCAGAGAGATCTATTCCAAGAAAAGTAGTGCTGAGGAGAACTGAGCTGCTTGTGGAAAAAATTACTGGAAGGAATCACAAGAGATACTGGAGTGATGGCACCAGTGTTAATAAGATGCCAAGGAGAAGCAATAGCAGAGAAGTGAAGAAAGCAATAAAACAAGAGAGAAGGCCAAGCTACAGAGCCCTGGTGTCTGTCCTCCATGCAAAGGTGTGGCCTTGGCTACTTGTAATCAGGGTAGTGATACAACTACTGTCCAGGATCGCTCTCTAGTCCCTGGATGGGGGAGGGCATTTAATAATGAAAAGATATGGAGTGAGAGGCCTTCTGAGTTAAGACACAGGAGCTGTGCATTATGGAAGGGTGAATTGAAGTAAATATCGAACAGAATACTTTGGGAGTGGATTGGATCTGTTAAACTCTATGATACACAGTGTGGGATGAAGAAGATGCTTTCATCGTCTCGGTGTGGAGTTTCCGTCATGTCACTGACTGATGGAGTGATTGGAACTTGTGAACCATGAATCTAGGTTGGAAACAGATGACACCCCGCAATGCGGAGAAGAAATTCTCCCATGCTAGAGGAAGAATGAGCCCGTGCTTCTGAAAAGACTTGTCACTCCTCTCTTGCTCATACTCTCACCATGAGCTTCAGCCTATAGAAAAATGATGTGCTCATATTTGGGATCCACTTGATTGCAGTAACTCATGCCTTTGGCTAGGATGGCAAAAATTTCAGGGTTAGCCAATGAATTTGAGGTATCAACAAGAAATCTGCAGGCAAGTGTTAAAAGGGCACATAGAAAAGTAGCTCATAGAACTGAGAGTGGTCAACAGTTACTGTGCAGATTGGTACCTGCCCACAAGGGTCTAGTTTTAACTCCTTGCCCTGGAGGAGAAGCTTTTTACAGTATGGGCTTCCCAGAACTGGAGAAGGGTTGAAACTTGGCATCTAGGAACCTCCCGCAAGCCACCAGTGGCATAGAGCCACCTTTGCCTTCCAAGGTCTGCCATCTATGCCAGTGTAAACAGAGAGGAACATAGCTCCACCTCAAGCAGCAGAGCCTTGTTCCTTTGCGTACACTGCTATGCAACTCTGAGAAGATACAGGCTTAGAAAGAGCCTAGTGATTGGAGCATCCAGTGGTCTCCTGGATCACACTATGTGAGTTATGTTTACTTCCATCCTACGTCTCTCAGCTAATTCTGGTGTGGACCACGTCTCTGAACACAATCAGCTTCCAACAAATACCTGTAGCTCTCTGAGCAGATTACTCATAGGAGTTTGAAACTGAGAGCAGAATAATTTGTTACTTCTCCTCATATACATTGTATATAAGATTAGAAAGAACTGAACAAAAACTTGAAACCAAGGAGGTATAGATAATCATATATACAATGTTTACTAGAAAATATACATAGAAAATGAACAATAGATCAATAGGTTTTCAGACAAGAGGTGGAATCCTTTTTCAGTGGACACACACAAACACCTACACATAAGCACACATGTGAGTGCACGTGCATTTCCTAAGCTGGCCTCACTTTTTGATATAATTACAAAATTGATACAGCATTTTGTGTATCTCTCCTAAGCCTATGCCACATCTTTGATTCACACTCTTGCCCTCCTTAGGTACAACCAGGGAGACTCAGAGTTAGCTCCTTTCAGCACATCTCAACATTTCCAGGTTTATCTTACACTGCTTTTATGAAAATGGAAACTGCTCTTGCTGGGCTGTACCCATTTTTAGTTCAACTTTCCATGTCTACTTTGAAATAAGAAAAAAAATGTGATGGAATGCTTACCAGTGGTTTTGCAAAGTGGGAGTGCTTTTGTGGATAGAAATGGGTGTGCTGGTGTTGAGGAACTGGTGGCTATAAGAAGGCAACCACTGATATAGGAAATGACTGTCCGAGGAGCTTGTGAGTAGAATGCGCAACATGCATAAGACGTACATCTTAACAAGAGACAGAGCCTGAGGAGCACGTGTGCCCTAAAGGCAAGTTAGGAAATTTGGACGTGCTTGTGAAATAACTCTTTCCCAACCCTTATGGGGAGTGGTGAGATGGAAGCAACATACTCACCTGCTGCCCACCTAGCTGTGCATGTATGTATATATATATATATATATATATATATATATACATATATATATATATATATATATATACATATATATATATACACACACAAACACACACACTAAGCTTGTGTTGATGTGTCATACTGTATGACTTTCAGTGCATAAAACTGAGGCTCAAATTTATGAGGACCTTGCCCAAGGTCACAGAGCTAGTGGGAGGACATTCTCAGTCCAGCAGTCTGTCAGAAGCTATGCCCCCTCTAGGGTATTTCTGGGGGTTCTACAAAGTACCCTGAAGGCACAACCACTCTGCTACAGGACTCTGTATCTTTAGGCACTTTGATCCTGGGGATTTCGTCACGCTGCAGTGATTTCCTGGCAGGGAAGAACAATTAGATTCCCATGAAACACCCTGGCATCTGTCCATCTCGATGAATGGAGCCTGACATAACCCCTTCTGTGGCCATCACAGAAAACATACTGGGCTTAAGGCTAATATCCTCCTTTAATCGTTACTTCTGGAAGCCTACCAAGAGCAGCTAGCATTTGAATTTGGCGTGATTTCACTCCTGCTTGTTGCTCATAATTTCATTACTCTCCAGATGTTAACATATTTTACTGGGATGCTAATTTTTCTTTTGCCAATTATCTCTGTCAGTATTGTAAGGCAATTATTTTGGGGGTTATGTATTTCACTAAAATGTAAATCCCATAAGGGTAGTACTATTTTTCTTTAGTTTCTAAAAATTACATCTTTCTAGCCATAAAAGAGTGGTAGATAGAATATATGCCTAATAAATACATGTTCAAGGAATAAATAAGTGAAAAATACATCTATATTTTTTCTGTTATAAAGAAGCTTTTAAAACAAAATGCTTACAAATAATTTGAATGATGAGGTCAAGAAAAGCAGCTTCCTATATTTCTACTTCTAGTCACAGAATTAAAAGATTAGGTCAGAGAAAGATATACCACATGGTTGATATTTCTTAGCTACCCATAGGTCCAATGTGTATCCTCCAAAATCAAATTGTTTTCTTTAATAGCTTAACTGTATTAGTGCGGAAGCACTAATACTAAAAATCATTCCACATATTTCAATTAAAAGTAGCACTCTGAATAATCCTCCTATTCTTATCCACATTGCCTCTCCTGTTGTGTGCTTCTTTAATTGACAGTTGGGTATCCTATTTTTTATCACTTCATGAGGGATTGAGTTAATTTTTCCTAAGTCTTCTTTCATTTTCTTGGCTAAACATATACATTTTTTACGATGTAAAAATATGGTCCCTGTTAGTCATTCTTTTCCATCTTAAGAGCTGAATTCTTAGATGGACATTTTGGAAGCCTAGCAGGTATTTTTGTTCTTCTCACTCAAGTTTCAAACTGTCTTTTCTTTCCATATGAGCAGCTGCAACCTACAGAATATTGGGTAGAAAGTATTTAAGAAGTAGTGTCCAGAACTACTGCTGCCTGGGGGACAGAAAGTGATACTATGTGAAGTGGCACAGTACTGTGCAAAGGGGGAACTCATTTTCACTTCAAACCCTAAGCAGGGAAACTTCTCTGCAAAGGAGGTTTCGTGCCCCTCATCAATAGAGTGCGCGAGAAAATTCAGCCACCAGCGTGGAAGCCACTGAGTCCACATCTGACACTGAGCTTAGAAGACCTGGCCACAGTGCTCTGCGGTTGCTAATAACATTAGCAAGAGAGCCAGGCGTGGTGGCGCACGTCAATAATTCCAGCACTCGGCAGGCTGAGGCAGGAGGATCAGTGCAAGTTTGAGACCAGCCTGGGCTACAAAATGAGCTGAAGGCCAGCCACAAACTGCCTTCTGCGGATGACCCTAGAAGCAGAGGTTTAAGTCTCGTGAATTAGGAAGTGGTCAACTCAATCTAAATCTTACATCAGAGCCAGGAGCCAGAAAAGAAACTTTTCCAAGCTTTCTTTCTGAGAGCTGATAAGTTAAGCCAGCAGGCAGCCCTTAGTTCTGTAGGTTCTGATGCCTTTGGCAAATGCTGTGAACTCAGTTATTATTAACAAAATTATTCAAGGTATGAAGTTTATGATTTAAAAAAATATGCATCAGTACTGTATATAAATTTTTGGATGTTATAAAAGGATCACTCCTTCATCTGTGCTGTCCAGAATATTTAGCCAGAAAGGTCAAAAGTAGATAAGCAGGTGCTTTGCATGTGCATCTCTTTATGTTGGGGCATTTGAAGCTTTAAAATGTTTATGAGTCACTTGTGGTTCTATGAAAACAGGTGCTGACTCAGCAGGTAGGTGTGGCCTTACAGTCTGTATTTTTAAGGAGATGTCAAGCAATGGCACTGGGGAGGCTTTGCACTGTAAGATCTCACACCCAAGAGCAACAATTGGCAATACTGATCACAGTTTCTCATGAATCCTTCTTACAGCAGGGTGTTGCTTCTCCCAAACCAGGTCCCAATTTAGGCCTGTCTCCTGTCTCCTTAACTAACTCTCTCTCTCTCTCTCTCTCCTGGGGGGTCTGAGGCCTTTCTCCTATATTTTCAGGCTAACTCTTTTGGAATTGCACCAGAACACATTTTGATCAGATGAACTGGTTGTTCCTATGCTTTTAAAATAGTTAAGGTGATACTCTAGGCCTTGAGAAGACAAAGGAAGCAATGTGACTTGAGATTCCTAGTGGCATCTTGAAGGTAGCTGTTCTATTTCTCAAGTCTGGAGGAGGAGAATAACATATGGATATATTGTCGGGCTGCCCATGCCATCCCTTGAATTGCCAGGCCACTCTGTACGGTACAGCAGATGGCCAGAGCAGCAGGACATGCCAAATGATGCGCGCCAGAGCCCTTCCACAAGGTGCCTGCTCTGGTAGCAGCAGCAGAGCTCAAGAATATGCTTATGTCCTTTCACAAAGACAAATTATCCACTAGCTCTTCAGATGGTGCTCTAAGAACCATCACAAGGGTGGACGATTTACCTCTCAGAGCAATTTAGCACTGTATCAGGGAAAGGGAAGAGAAAAAAAAAAAAAAACTGATTGGAAGTTCTCAAAATATGAACTGTTTTGCCTGAGCTTGGGCAGAAAGCCCTGTACTCGGGTTATTCTATTATTCACACCAACAGCAGGCACAGCTTGCTTTTCTATCGTCAGCAAGGCCTCCTCCACCTCTTTCAGCCTGGCTTGCTCGCCTGTGCTCTAAGAACTTCTGCTCCAGACAGTAAAGGGTGCCCTTCTCTCAGGCCTGAGCTTGCCTCACCACCATCTTTCTGCTGTGTGGTTTTGTGCTTTCCCATAACTCTCTGTCCTTCCTGCTGAATTCCTTACAGCCTACTCCTTCCTCGAGAAGCATCTCCTTCACTAACCTCTCACACAAGTCTCCTTCATCTTTCCCTTATTGCTCCCTCTACATTTCTTGTCCCATTTTCTCACGTGGCAGCAGACAGTCTCTTTGTGACAGTGACTTGCTTTTCCTTAGTTAATGCCTCGAATGGTCATGATTTCCCATGTCTTTAATGAAAAGCTTCTCAACAGCTGTAATGTTCTTAGGACTTTTAAACCTCTGACTGTCGATAGACAGAGTCTTACTCAGGTTTTGACATTGGCCATGTAAGAAGTATAGGCAGGGGCCTCTGCTCAAATTCAGGCCACTGAACGCTCCTCAGAACTTAATCCCTCATGAATGCCACATCAAAGATGTTCAGCACAAGTCGTCACATTCTCTTAAAAGGGAAAACCCTTTCCCTCTTTTATTGTAGCAGTGCCAGCTATTCGCCTCTTCTTCCTGCACAGAGTAGGGCTACAGAGTGAGCTGTGATTTCTCCAAGAGTCTCTGAGGTTATTCACACCCCTAACTCACACATGTTAATGAGACATGCTTTGCTCAGAATTTCATGAATTAAATCTTGATGTACATAACATATATTGGATTCAGGAATTTGCTGTTAGTTGTCACAATAATTCTGTGGAAATTCATTATTTTGTTTTGAATCAAATTTAAAATCCTTCTTGGAATGTACCCCTAGTCCACCGAAGCCAACTGGCTTAATGTCTCCGTCACCCAGTCATTCCATGCAAGCCTTTTCCAAACTGTGCCATATTCTTGGAATGTTCTTTCTTTCTGTCTGCCAAGTTATCTCTGCTTCATCATCCAAATAGCTCATGCAGTCCCACCTCTTCTGCACAGTCTTCCAGAATTCTTTGGAAAAGGCCTAATAGCTTTTCTCTGCGCCATCCGCTGTGAGCATTAGCCACTTCAGGCTCACCCGCTCCTTGAAGTGGACACCAAGCACACGCTCTGTTTCACACTGTTCAAAACTTTTTCTTTTTGGCATTTTGTATACATTGTCTTTACACTCAGACATTTTTAGTCTTACAATCACCTTTCCATGAGTGCTTCAGAAATCTGACTACAACTAAAGAAAGGCCTCTGGGTAGTGTGGAGGTGAATATGTAGAAAGAGATACTTAATACAGGAGGAGACTTCTCAGATTTCATTTTCCAATATGCAAAGAACAGGGAACATATTTAATATTTTACAAATCCACCAGCACTTGCCAGAGAACCCTATTAGCCTTCGGCAAGGATGGCTGTTTCCATGGGGGTTAGTATCTCAGATGGCATTGGCGTTGTGGGGATCTGTCCTTGGTAACCATGCGAGCTGATACAAAGGGGAAGTACTGAAGGCTTTTGTGCTTAAGGACAACTTCATGCCATCTAATTCCTTGGCAGGGAGACTGGGTAGGAATATGGAATGACTTGGAGTAGCAAGGGTTCGTATTTTTGAGATGGCTAAAAAGCAAGCAGTGCCAGAAAATCACCTTCCTCTTGGCAAATCCCTCACACAAGGTGAGAGCTCTGTGTGGGTTTGCTCCGTGAATGAAGGAAGCACTTATTAAAGAACAATAGTGTAAGCCACAAGGAAATCGCTGCATCCCAGCCCTACCAACAGGATCTTCTGGGGGCCATTTGAAAGGTTGCAAAACAGTCTAACAAGGAAAGAGAAGCATCTGTCGCCCTACCATGAAGAAGGATAAACTTGACTCCTTTGTAGGAAAATGGACACACCTTGAGAGCATAATGCTAAGCAACATAAATCAGACACACAAGCCTCAGCATTGCTCGGTTTCCATTGTAAAAGAATATATAAGGAACAATATATAAGGAACAAAATAATATAGAGAGTGGGAAATAGGAAGATAGAGTTTTAGAAATGTGAGGGGGATACAGGGAGGGAGGGGAATGGGAGGAGAGAGATGGAAATGATAAAAACATGAGGATGTGTTAGGAGCTTGTACCCACTCCCCAGGAGAATCATTACGTACTACAAACATCTGCTAATAAAAGAAACCAAGGAAATAGAAGCATCTGGACCTATCTGGCAGGGATGGCAAAAGAAAACTCCCACTAACCTGACTAGATAGAATTATAGGACACAGGACGGTCTGCAACATAGGGTCCCATGTTGGAAAACTGTTAAGTATTCATAGACAGAGCAGAGCAGTTACTGAAGCATGGGTCTAAATGTGGACCCCAGTGCGATCACCCTGGTTTCTCACATGGGGGTGATGCTGACAGGCAGACAGGATTAGTGTGAGCACTTCCTGTCAGAGCTTTGAGATAATTGGCCTAATCAAAATCTAGACAATATATCTCTCTCCACAATAAATCTTTGCCTAAGTAACATATGTTTTGGTTACAAACTCAGTTATTAAATGCAGTCATACCAGAAATGTGGCTCTTTAGGAAGGAAGATCACTCTTTTATTCAGTTTGTGCCTGTTTCGAGTGTATCAGTCACTTCAAATCTTACTTAGCATACAGCTTTTGGCTCATGTGTAAATCGCTTGAACTCTTTACCCGTTCATTTTTGTCATCTGTGAAATGGGATTGCCTGAGAGTGATTGGTATTTACGGAAGTGATGTATGTGACGTTTCCAGCATGTTCTGGTCACTTTGTTTCTTTCTTCCTCACATTCTTTTTTCCTTAGAATATCCTGTGCTCAAAGTCATGCACTGTATGTGAATCTGTTAACCGATGGGATCAGGGCGGGAGCCTGAGCCTGTGTTCGCAGCACCGGGCCTCAGCCTAAGAGTCCGCAACAGCCTCCTGGCCTCCTTTCTCTCCATGACAGCCGTTCCATGCCTTGTAGCCTATCCTAGCATGACTGGGGAGCTCAGAGCTGGGAAAGGAGAGAAGAAAAGAACTGAGACGTTTCTGCGTCGCTTCTCATTATCAGCAGCGCGCGCGCTGTACTATCAACTTCCGGCTGCTAACAACCCATTTCATCCCGAAGAGGAGGCCTGGATGAAAGAATGCCGGAGCAGGGTGAGAGCAGGGATAAAGAGAGACGGAAAACAGCTTTGGCACTTTGACAAGCCAGATGCAAAGATGTGCTATGCTATTTGATCAAAACGGGGGGAAACACATTTGTCAAGCTGTCTGCTTTGTTTAGGGGCGCCACTGTCCTTGCACACCACTGGCCTCTTTGCATTAATGCTCTGTCCACATTTTTTATTCACTGTTGAATGATCAGTGTCCAAGGCGATTTTCTGAAATAGATTTATTTAAATCTATTGAAATGTACGAAATTTTAAGCAGTGTACAGAAACCACTATCATCTCCCCTGCCTTGCTCAAAGCCAAATACACACATCACAGACTAACAACAAAAGTCTGAGGAGGAATAGGGGAGTTTTGTGTCACCATGAACAAAGTACAGCTAGCATTATACTTTAAAAATAATGGCTTTTCTGTCTCGTGGGCCAGGAGAAATAACTTTTCCAGCACATAATAAATTTATTAGCCTTTCCAACCTCATCATTCCTACCTTAACTTAGATACGGCATCAAAGACAAGAACATCTGTTTGACAGGAATATTTCCAGTTCAGCTGTTTTACTGTTCACTGCTTGTTGGTCCCCCAAAGTTGCTGCATGTGCGCCACCTGGTGGCGATGTTGTAGATTGCTCGGTGTGATGTCCCATAAAAGTAAAGGATCGCAATTTGACATTTTCACTAGTGCAGACTTACACCTCAATAAATAGGTTTCAATGGTGGACCAATTATAATGGTGGACCACAAACTGATATACGGAAGCCTATTCTTTAGATGTTGCCTCAATCTATGCCTTTTTATTTTTCTTCACACGTTAGGCTTTTTTTCTACGTAAATTGCTAGCATTTTGCCTTTGCTCTTCAGTCCTCTCTGTTCTCTCTAGCCCTAACTCCTGGAAGACACAGCTCTTCATACAGTTATCCCAAAAGTTTTCACAAATCGCAGTAGGTAGAGTTGGCACTCAAAAACTGCATCATGGAAGAGTCTATTTTAAAAAACAGGTGCAGGAAGGCCAGCTGCTGGGGACCTCCCAGCATGGCGAGGAGGTGCACGGGCTTCTGTCACCCACTCATCTAAGAATATGTTGAGAGCGTGCTGGGGCAAGGGTCTGGCAAATGCGGGACCCCTGTGAACAGAGCGGGGTTTCCCACTGCCTGGAGGTGCTCCCTGGAGCAAGCCCCGGTAGGGAGGTCTTGGCAGGGTCCTCCTGACTGAGGATGTCCACCGTGGTCCCAACCCTGTCCCTTCCCCAGCATCCTGGGCTCTACTAGACACAACTACATTTGGGGACAGAAAACGACAAGGTCAGATGCCGACATACGCTCTATCCCGCTCTGTTTCTCTCCACCTGCGTCGCCTCTGCCACTTCATCCGTTGGCTGCTCTAGCGCAGCTTCCTTCTTGCTCCCAGGTGCGCTATGCGAAATGCTAACCGCACCTGTACTTCCGGTTGAGCTGGCGCTAGCCCATCATCACCCGTCCATCCTCACGGACCCGAAGGTGAAGGTTGAATTTGCTAAATTAATGTAGTGACTCTCTAGAAGGTCCTATCTGTCCATTTTTGAAGGGTATCTTAGACTTATAGTGTACGCATTCTTCAGCTCTTTTATTTTAGTTTTTAAAATGTATTTGATACAGGATCTCACTACACAGCTCAGACTCATGGTGGTCCTCCTGTCTCAGCCTCCTCAGTACTGGGATTACAGGTGTGTGCCACCACACCTGGAATTGGTCCATAGCTCAGTTCGCCTGAGTGTGGGGCTAGCACAGCAGGAGATTCAGGGGATCTAACCCTGGTTCCTGTACTTGCCCAAACAGGCACTTAGTCTGCTGAGCTCTCTCACTGGCCTGTATTCTTTAGGATTTTAGCACTATCATTTTTCTCAATTATCACATCTTTGAAAGGTCCGTTGGCTATTACAAGTAGGAAAAAGTATCGAAAGCTTTAAGTTGCCAATCCAGAACAAACAGCATTGTTTTCAAGAGGATTTTCCATTGTAGGCCTGTTTTGCATTTCAAAAAGTTATTATGTAAAATGCTATAAATAATGTAAATGTTAAAATGATAATTGAAGCACAGCTCTATACCTAAAGTTATTGTATTTATCTGAATGTTTACCTGCTTTGTAAAGTGCTGCATATCCCATGTTTGAGCATTATCTTAATGATTAGATGTTTAAAATTATTCCAAATACTTAATTAAAATAATTATTTTATATTAAGGGAAAGATGAAGCACTAAGTGTGTCATAGTCATGTGGAGCTAATTTGTCAGAAGTTACCAAATTGGAAGTTAAAACATTTTATCTGAGTCTTTCCAGAAATTCAATGTTGACTTTCACTTACATATTCATAATGATTCAGTACCAACAGTGAAACCTTCACAAAACCACAGGCTTTCTCAATATAATAATTACATAAATATTTTAAAATTGCCCAAAAGAGCTCACAAAATCTTTTTATACTCCCATTATTATTTTTTATTTTATCATTTTAAATAAGAAATAACAATGAGATAGTTTCAAAACATGTTAGTAGTACATTCTCAATAATTGACACATTGCATAGAGTCGTCTTCATAATACTTATACCAAGCATAGAGTGTAGACATGAAGAATTTTCTGATTGATATTGATAAGGAAAGAGAAAAGAAAAAAAACCAAGAAAAGAAAAAAAATGAGAGAAAAAAAGGAAAAAATCCGTCTCTTTGAGTTGAGAGGAAGTAGCTGTACACACAGTCCAATGTTCTTTATTTGCATTGGGTTACCGGTGAAACTGGCAATGATGGAGCTCATGTGAGTTTTGAATGAAAGGCATCATGAATATTGTCAAGGCAACAGCAACAAATGGTGGGCTGCACTCCGCAGTCAAGTTTTTCTGATAATTATAAATTATACGGTCCAGTATGATAGCTCAGTGGATTAAAGTGTCTGCTTAAGCAGAACACAGAGGCCAGGGTTTGATCCCCACCATGCCAGTCCTGCCTATGGGACGGGCTGTGATGCAGATTGAGACTGGGCGTAGTGGCATGTGCCCATAATCCTACCACTGGGGAGGCTGAAGACATGAGAATCACTATGAGCCTGGTCTACATAGTGAGATCCTGTAAACCCTATAGATCTTGTCCTAAATAAAGAAAAAAAAAATCTAGATATAAAAACAGAATACAAAATAACTGCATAGATGATGAAGCAATACTATGTGTATCATAAACCAAGAGAGTTTTAGGTCGGCATGGAATTTTGTAAAATAGATGCTACTCTATTTTTGTGTAGCTGCATAATTCATACCTTACATTTTATCAATGAAGAGAAGGAGATTTGGGTTCAGTCACATATCCAAAGACGTTATAGAGCATAGTCCACATTGCACCAGTCTTCACCTAGTTCTGAGACTGATAAAAATAAGACTTCACAGTGCACCACATTAGTTTTATTAAAACAAAACATGCAGTTGTTGGTAATTTCTCTTCTTTCTAATGTAGTACAAATAAAATGACTAAAATTGTATTATTTCACTTATCTCTTCATATATGCTTCTTTGAAGTAATAAATAAATGATTTTGTTAATTGTTTATCTTTCCTTCAGAATGTGAAGAAAACTGTATACCAAAGTTAAATACTGCAAAAATATTATTGTTCCTTTACAAATTGTAAAGAGGGTAAATGTGAAATTTGGAAGCAAGCAAGATGGGCTTGTGGGCAGCTGTGGGCAAGAGTGAAGGTATCCCAAGACGGGTACGAGGCTGGCATCACCTATTCTGTGTACTTGGCAGCATGTTCAGACTCCTATCCCTGAGTTTGGCAGTGATGGTGTGGGTAGTTTTAATTCTTCAAGTAAACCTTGCTCCTGAGCAAGGATGAAAACCAACCGTGCCCCTCACTCTGTGCTCTTTTGCTGACTGTGTCTGCCTCACAGTCCTACTGCAGCCCAGTGTGGGAAGAAGGCTTCCCAAACTGACTGCTATTGGACTTATTGTCGACCTTGAAGACAGAGATCTCACATCAAATTACACATGTCTCAAAAAAAAAAATGAAACAAGGTCACATTTATTGCAGTCTGAGTACCATGGAGCAAGTCATACTGCAATAAGTGTAAATTTTCTTTTGCTATCTTATAATAGTTATTTTTATGGGTAAGACGTTACAGCTAATTATTATTATTGCTATTATTATTTTATCTATCAACTTTCTTTTTAGAAGCTATCATTCTTAAGGATAATGTGTATCACTGTACCACACTTCTAGTCCACATAAGAAGAGAAAAAATGGACTTTTACAATTGTTTTAGTAATAACATAAACTCTTCGGGGCATAGGACTTGTGCACTGCACTGCAGTCCAGCATGAAATTTTACAGCTGAATTATGAACCCCTGCCAATAACAGTTTACAACAGCATGGCCTGCCTGTTCTAACACTGGAGGTGGAGGTGGGGAACATACACACGATCTAATGGACACTGTTATTCCAGCGATATTATATTAATGGTTACACAATTTGAGAGTAAAGATTTAGAATGTGAGAATGAAGTTAATTAGAAATATTTGAGATTATCCAAAATGTGCGCACATTATTTACTTTATACAAAAGTAAATTCAAGTCAATTTGACATCTCTTTCAATTTCATAATTAAATTAAAGGATTTGCAAATTCACAGGTTTTAAAATGAAACTACTATTGACTTTAAATTATCCCTGTTAAGAAGGAAAGTAATAGGATGAATAAATTAAGTTCATTCGACATACTATGATTTTATATTATTAATTTTCTTCCAAAGACAATTCTTTGTCTATTGAGTGTACTTACTCTGCAATTATCTGGGCAGTCAATACTCCAAAGAATCAAGGAGGTGTTATTTGAAAAGAAAATAGGTGGGAGTGGCTCTCCTCTGTTTTGGAGAGAATTTGGGGGCTTAGCAGTACCTAGGCAGTTGAATGGGGCATTTAAGATACACTTACCAGCAAGATTTGTTTAAACATTAAGAAAGTGCTTTATTTTTGTAAAGTCATTGGAAAGCTCTTAGAAGTTCCTTTAAAGCATGCCTCACGAGCAGAGCATAGGCTTTCTATGAAGGTCACTAAACAGGACTATGCCCTCCTCTTGCCCTTTGCCCACCATTTTCTGATAATCTCTGATGACAGCCGGTGGCTGTGTGGTCAGCAGGACAGGGGCGTCTCTAGCTCGGGTTGTTTTACATCTAGGGCACATGGGGAAACTGGAGTGGGAGGACAGGGCAGTGAGGACAAAGAGGTTAGGATCTTCACTATGGGCTCTGTCTGCTGTGAAAAACGGGGTTTGAGGAGTTACCTAAGTGCCACTTGCCTCAGTCTCTCCCTAGTGGAGTCAGCACCACCAAGCACCATGGCAGAGAAGCTCACCCTCCCCAGGTCCTAGCTGCAAAGGAGTCAAGTCATCACAGTGGCCCTGGGAGGAGCTGCATGCACTGCTACAGCTAAGCTCTTGGCGAACACAAAGTGTGCAGGGCAGATCAGCACTGGTTTTCTCTGAAAAAGTTCTTCCAAAGCTTCTCTGGCAAAGTATACTGGTGTAAATGATGATAAGTAAAATACCTGTACCTCCTGGACAAATGTGAATGATTGCCACCACCATAAATGATCATTTCTGTTACATTCCAGGCAAAAACCTTGCCTTCTTAGGTTTCTTTAGCAGTGGTCATGCTCAGATTCATTTATTCATCACCTAGTATGTAGCACCTAGTATGGAACAAATGCTGTGCTGGATGCTAAAGTTCTTTATTTCCTGAAAAATTAACAAGATCCTTATGCTCCAGGATTTCAAGGTAGCAAAAAGAGGCTACCTTGGGTGGAAGTAATTCCAGGGGATCCACAGTTCATGAGAAAGGATCTGATTCCAAAACAAGGATATGTATCATTTGCAAAGAAGAATGAGATGAGAGAATGAAAGGGGTGAGGGGGAAAGAGGAATGGGAAAGACAATCGCTATGGGTCATGGCTGCACTGACGGCCCGAGAGGGCTGTCGTCATCGCGTGCTGCAGGTGTGCATCAACAAAAGTAAAATTGAAAGTAGGAGGGACAAAAAAGAAGATTTCTTACAGAAGCTGATGCTTGTATATGCCTTGAAACTTCAGGAAGCAGAAGCCCACAGGCAGAGAAAACAGCAGGGTGTTCATGACCTGTAAATGGCTGCTGCTGGGAAATTTGTGAAAGAAGAGGCCCACAGCGGGGCAAGGATGAAGGGTGTTGGGTCTTCCGAGGAAGGCGGTGGGCACCTGTAAAAGTCGACCTTGGCATTCTGCAAAGTTGATTCAAATGTGCAAGGGGCCTTGAGCAAAAGAGAGGAGGAGCCAAAGAAGCTGGTGTTTTTTTTTGGTTTTTTTTTTTTTTTTTTTTAATTTTCCACAACAAGCCTGGATTGTCTAGATTTTAAGTTTGAATGTTCAAAACATGGCTCCAGTGGACTACTAATACATGTCACAGTTCTATGATAGGAAAGTGACTGACCAAAAGCACCGGGGACTGAACTTCAGCTCCAAGGCCACACTTCTTCCTGGCAGCTCCCGGCCTGGCACAGCAGGGACATGAAGACCAGCAGGCCTGTGGCACAAGGGCTGCACCTAGGGAGGCCTGGGACCCAGGCTTACGAGTGGTACTGCTGAGCCTTCCTTAGGCTCTACAGGGCCTCCACTCTGTCACATTTATTCTAGGTCAGGGTTCACTCTGCTGTCTATATTTTTTTCAGCCTCCCCCAATCTGTCCCCATTTTCTTTTGTAAAAATTCCCCCATTGAAGTCCCCACTAATGTACAAATTATCCTAGGTTGACATAGCAAGAGTTATTAAACAAACACTCCCTACAAGAATACAAAATTGTAGATGACTTGAAATTAGGGATAGGTTTTATGATTCTTATTTTTTATCCTAGTAACTGTCAGAAGATAGCCCCACATTTTTGAAATAATGAATTAAGGAATAAGTCAAACAAGAATTGATCACCAAATGGTGGTTTTCCTCATAGTTCATGGTCACATGACCCAAGTCAAATTTTGAAGACTGCAGTGAAAGATTTGGGACCCTGTATGCTTTTGATAAGTACAAAGCCCCACTATAGATGTCATCTTGTATCGTATAGTTGGAACCAATATTTTGGTTAACTATAAAGATATTCACTTAGAAGGGGGAATATAAAATGATGCATATGTTAATGATTTATTACACCTCAGATATACTTACGTGCATGTACTTGTAATGTTTTACTGGGTTAAGAACTTGTTGCTTAGTGTATTTTCCTCAGGGAATACTCTGTTTCTTTCTTTTCATGAAACATATGCATAATATATCACCTGTAAATTGTGGCTGTGATGACTGAAAGGTGAATTGGAATCTTGAGTTTAATTTCCGCCCAGACTTTATTATTTTTCCCTAAATAGCTTAGTTATTTTGCCTATGCCAAATGTGGAGGATTTGTGCATGTGTGAATAGATGTATAACTTGTGTCTGTGGAAGAGATTCCATTTCTCTTGTCTTCTCCCACCTGAAACAACTTCAGGTTGAGGTACAGAGGCCCCTGCTGCCTGCTTCCTCACTCCTGAGAACAAGAAGGAAGCATGACTGTGTTGAGGCCAAGAAGCCAAAGGGCTTCTCGCACGTGATTATTTTTCTCTCCTGTAAGTTCAAGCTGTCCACAGAACAGATGCACTTTCTACCTCTCCAGGGGAATGTTTCCCATCTGTATGGGCCAGGAGACCAGTTGCTCAGATCTGTTGATAACGACAGAATGACAGCTGTGAAACTCTGTAAGACACATTCCGAAGTGTGTAGTGCTGACAACGCTGGCTTCCTCATCCCAGTCTTGGTTTTATCATTGAAAGTACTAACACTTGAAGTTAGTGTCTAGTGAACTTAACTCTGTCTGCTCAGTCCTGTATTCTAGTTTAGGAAGTAAGAATGCCTTGGCCTTAGAAATCTTTACGAACTCTTCCAAATTAGCATGAGTAAAAACAGTTATTTTCAGAGCCAGCTGTGGTGGGGCACATTTATAATCCCAGCCCTTGAGAGGCTAAGGGAGAAAGACTGGCTCATGTTTGAGGCCTGAACTTCATAGCAAGACCTTGTCTCAAAAAAAAAAAAAAAAAACCTAAAACAAAAATAGTTATAGTTACAGGCTTTTTATATTTCAATTTCAAAATTTCAATTAAAATCTTGAGACAATATCGCAGTATGTATTTCAGGCTGACCTAGAGATCACTTATGTAGCCCTGGCTGGCCTGGAACTCACAGTAATCTTCCTGTCTCAGCCTCCGTTTGCTGGAATTGCAGGCATGTGCTACTACACCCAGCAATCACAGCATATTTTATGAATTATGCAAAAATTAACAAAATTAGTTAACTGAAAGAGCAAATTCATTTGTGTAGACCTAGTTGAGATGCTCATTACTGACTCTTGTTCCACATTCCATGCAGTTCACAGGAGACAAGTGCAGGGCTCCACGACTTTAAAGCAGCCCACCCTCCCCTAGGCTCAAGATGCAGGGGCATCTGCAGAGGGAAAATGAAGCACTAACCTTATAAGCGCTTGAGTGGAGGTTAGTAAGAAGAGTTTCTCTGGGTTTACATGAATACATTATTTGTCTGCCTAATAAGATTTGCAATCCCAGCATCTGAGGTTCTCATTCAGAATGTGTCCTAGATACATTTGGGGAGTGATTATACATAGGCGAGTGGCTACAATCTCTTTAAGCTCTCAGAAGGACTTTTGCACAGTTTATTCACATTCCTCCACCTTCAGCATACTTAGGATTCCACCCCACGCCATCTCCTGCCCCTTCAGCTGCCTTTGCCCTTTGCCACGTGGAGTCTTTTCTTCTCAGTCAGCTCCAGCCTTGAGCACTTCAAACACATTTCACTTTACCAACCGGGCTTTCAGATGGCGCCTTCCAATGTCCTCCTCATTCCTTGCTTACAAACCTGGCCAACTTTGTGCCCCCTGCTCCCCCAGCCTGTGTGGTCATGGTCCTGGATGGTCTCCTTGATACAGCCCATCTTTCTCGGTGTTCCATCGCTCTCTCCTTCTCTGAGCATGCAACTTGGATCCTGCCATTGGGCATTTATTTCTCTGTGAACATGATCTCAGCCATCCCGTACCTGCTTCCTGTGGGCACTAAGCCTGTTCCTTCTCTTATGCCCACTACCCTGTTCCTTCCACCTGCCAAGTACATCAAGTCCAACAGATTAAGATTCTCTTCAGTCAGATGCTCAGATCCAAACATTACTAGTTATACGGATTTGCACAAAATACTGCTTTATTTGAACACAGATCATAACATTAGTCATTCCCACCAGGTTGTTGTGAAGAAGCCACTAGCCAGTATATTTCAACAGTGACCCAGCTCGACTGATATACAGTCCATGCTTAACAAACACTGCTGACAAAAGCCTCAGTGACTTTTCTTTTTCCTTTTCGATTTTTCCTTCCATTTTTGGACTCAGTCTTTAATAACTGTTACATAAAACCTGGCACAAAAGACATCTGTATGTTTTCTACATCTTCATATCTAAGCCTTAATTGCATGCTTTATAAGCTCATCATATTCCTACCAATGAAACACGCCTATTTCAATATTTTCTCTGCGATGTCTATTTCTTTCATGGTGTCTTACATGAATCTTCTTTCCCAACATTCTTTGAGTACATAAATACCCAAAAATGAAATTTTGTCATGCTTCAGTGAAATCTCCAACGTTCCTCCAAACTTAGTTTGAGCTCAACACTTCTCATAACATTGAAATAGATGTTCATGCCTCAAGCCTGAGGCGCTACTCCATTCAGTTTAATTGGATCAATACACATTGAATATATACATGGGTCATGCATTGTCCAAGGTCCCCAGAGGGTACCTACAAACATGACAAGTGAGGGTCCTTCTGCACAGGTGTCACAGTCCAGTCCTGCCTCTAGCTCCCTTCCTTGGCTTGGGCAGCCACCCGAAGTATGTCAACTGGGAGCCATTTTTTTTTATATCAATTATTTTGAAAAGCTGCACAAGTGATTGCACTAAGGTGAAAATCCTTGTGACATATCTGTCCCTTGCATAGCTGTCCATCATCTCCCCCATGCCAGTGTGCTTCTCATGTTACTTTCTCATCAAAGTACAGCAGTTTTTCATTTGTCACAATCAGTCTTAATTTGGCTTTGCAGAATTCTTACTCTGCTCTTAACTGCATAAATCCAATATTTTCCAGCAGACATATCGGTGTAATTTCTCAAATTGGACCTCCTACACCACATGTCCTTCCATCACATTTCTGTGGTCGCACACTGGGCTTTAAGTTTAAGTTTCCCACTAGCATGGAGGTGTTGAAGATGGCAAGCCCCGCTCACATCGCCCTCCAGTGCATGCCTGGTGGATCACGGAGCAGCCCGGAGACGGCAGGGGGCTCTTTTTCTGTTTGGAATTTTTGACTAAGGATCCAAAAGTAGGTAGAAAGTGTTTGGTCTGGTGACATGGTGCATCATTCATGTCAAGCTACATCATACAAGGGACTGCAGATGAGAGTACTGAGGGATTTCTTTGGAAAAAAGTTCTTTCAAAGTTTCTCTGGCAAAGTATGCTGTTGTAAACTACAATAAGCACGTTTCTTTGGAAACATTTTCCAGACCAAACAGAAACATTTGGAAGAGCATGCCCTGCCTTCTTTGTGCATATGAATGCATGGGGGTGAGGAAGGGTGTCTTTTCCCCAGAACTCGAACAGCTCCAAGCCCCCAACTGGGAAGACTATCAGAAGGAACAGCTGCACTTCTCGCAGAGTGGGACCGTCCTTCATCTGGGCAAGTCTTCAGCTTCCCACACCAAAGGGCCCAAAGAGGAGTGCAAGGTGAGCGGAAAGGAGAGGTTCTGTGTTCTTTCAGAAGTCTTGGAACAAGGAGGAGGCTGAGGACGGCTGGAGACAAATGGGAGGCTGAGTTTCCCTGGGCTGCCACGGTAGACTAGAGAGCAGGAGTGGCTCCTGCCCACACATTCCAAAACGTTTGAGACAAACTGGACACTGTGGGAAGAAGTAGCACTTACTTATTTCTATTCCTGTTCGAGAAAGAGAGAGAGAGAGAGAGAGAGAGAGAGAGAGAGAGAGAGAGAAAAAAAAAAAAAAAAAAAAAAAAAAAAAACAAAAAAAAACACCTGCGAGAAGCCAGAGATGACAGCGGAGCGAGCCTTATTGGATAAGTTACACAAGCAGAACGTGAGGAAAGAGTCCCAGCCTGACAGGTGGAGTGGACATTGTCCAAGCCAGGACATAGTGCAAAGGAGGTTACCGCAGCTTTTCCCTCACTCTACCGTGACCTAGCTGCCCCAGCACAGAGAAGAGAAGGATGAGCGGAAGAAAGGAAAAGAAAACATTACGCTGTAACACCCAGCTCCATAGCATTTCTGAGAGCCTGAGTTGGACCGGAGCCGCGGATGACAGAAGTGTTACAGCAAATGAGAAATCCAAGTTTGCTTTACCCTTGATGTAGAAATGTTTATTTAAAACATAAAAACGACCAGAAGGACCTAAAGGTTTCTCTAAAGGCTTTGTCCAAAGCAACTGAAGAAGGAATCGACAGAGTGGGTTTACAGTGTCAGAACTGAGCATAATTAAGTCGTTTCCCATTTTGTACCCTGCCAAGTCCAGCTCTTGCAGTAAAATAGGCACAGATGTTCCCAGCTTACTTAATCACTTCATTCGTCCAACAGAATAAAGGCTGCAAAAGGAAGAAACAGACGCTCCATGGGCTCTTTTGAACACTCCCTTCCCAGGAGCTCAGGAGAAGCTCTCTCTTAGCCTTCTTCTCAGCCTTATTGAGAGTTCACTCCCAGAGCTCTCTTCTGGGTTAAACTTGGTTTTTCATTAGATGTATTTACTGTGAAAAGCACATGTCCTCTCTTGCAGCAATGTTCTTCCCAGGTGGCTCCTCACTATTGCCAGAACGTCAGCAGCCCTTTCCTCTCCGCCTCTCATTCATTGAACAGTCTATACACAGAATGATTCCAGTCGGGGCTGGAGAGAACCATAGACCCCCGGTTGCCATAGAAGCACTTCCTACAAACAGCAAATTCACCCTCAAGGCTTGGACATAGCACTGTAGTGCTGTGTAAAAAATTAAATCTTTGATCTGTAAGAAAATGTATTCACTCCCACGGTGCCAAATGAGTTTCATTAGATGACAAATGCACTCATATTGGAAGAAAGTCTCCCAAATTCCTCTGCGTCTGTGATCACTCAGCGCCTCCCTAGGAAACAGGTGTATTTCGGCTCTGAAGTACCTTTATTGCCTTGCTGCCTCATGCCTCCTGGTGGATTGCTGCTTTCAAACCTCTGGGAGAAAGCCTTTGGGTTTGCCTTTCTTCAGGTTCTGCTCTTAGGTCTTTAGTTCCCCACAGAGTTCTGCGGGGAGCTTCATATATATTTTCTAATTCCCATTTTTATTTTTATAAATGATTCCCTGGGACATTATCCCTGCCCCCACCTGTTTCATTTTTCTTTTACTAAAAATTTGCCTTCTTTTTTTTCCCCAAAGAGAGGCTCAGAATAAGTTCTTTCTACTTATACTACCTTAATTTTGAGCAAAGTTGCTCAAATGAATTCAGGTGTGCCTGTTCCAATTCATCAGACCAAAGGAGGTTGGATGTAGCTATGCGTTCTTTTCAACATTAGGTGAAGAACAGCTGTGGGTTTCAGTTTCTTTGTTCTTGAAGAGATGGAGAGACATCATATTCTTTCATCTTGGTCTATGTGTTTTATGAAGGCCAGCCAATATGAGGAAAAGGTTATGATTCTGGATCTAACATTTAGCACTCTGCTTTTTGTTATTTTGGAGATTAGCTTATGCATGCAAGAATGGACTACAAGATCTGAAGAAATCATGTAAGTCAAGAGAGAGATTTTTGAAATTCTCTCAGCTGAGAGAAGACAGTGATTCTTTCTGAGTCCATTTTAGTAGTACTATGGCACTATAGAAGGTTCTCACTATCCAAGACTTTGGTTAAGATGCAGTCAGAGCTCTCCTGTCATGCCTCTGTGCATATAAAAACAATCTCAGTAGACAATTGTTTATAATTGTGATCAAAGGAGTTCTTAAACATATTAACACCTTTTTATTGAGTTATCTCTTAAGAGGTATTTTAAGATTCTATCATGTATGTTTTAGTGTAAGTAATCTGGGAGATAGATACAGGAAGTACATGAAACTACACAAGGAAGACTAATTGGGTAATGCAGTCAATAGTTTTAATTGCTCTTGCCAATGTGACCCAGAGAAATTATAATTGAGTACGGGATCTAATACTCTTGGGAAGCCCTGAAAGGTGACCGTTAAGAACGGTGGTGGGAATAAAAGAGGCATTTCACATCATGTAAATATTCACAGATGGATGAGCATGAGGCCAGCAGGCCTGAAGTCGAAGAAGGGATGGAATGCAGGCCAGGGGAGGACAAGGTGAGGAGGTCTGGGAAAGCTTTACATGCGAACTACCATGTAAAAAGTTTGAGGTGCCTCCCTCAGCTTCACATACACATGCAGTCACAGAGGCACTTCCAAGGATTTCCTCTGTGGTTTGTGCCTAGTTGCCTTTCCAAAGCCTCATCAGTCATTGGGCAGCTTCTAGAGCTGTGAATAATTCTAGATCCAGCCCTGGGATTATGGGTGTGAATGCCATCAGTGGCCTGGGGCAGATAGACTGAAGGCAACAGAAGGGAGACAGACTTGCTCTCTGTTGCCTTTGTTGCTCTTACTCTTACTCTTCTCTTTTGCTCTGCCTATTTGCTATTTTCCACTGGTCACCATGAACTGCTGCCCTCTACCCTGTGCTAGTCTGACTTGGAGCCAGCTGAGTATGGACTAAGACATCCATATGCTGTGAGCTAACTGTGGAAAACCTTTTCTTTCTTAGTTTGGGGTGACAAGTATTTTATCCCAGCAATGAGAGAAAAGTAGCCAAGACAATTTACTACATTCCAAAAGAGTAGGTGTATCTGCCAGAAACTGCAATATGTATTTATTTATTTGTTTGTTTGTTTATTTATTTATTTATTTATTTATTTTTGAGACAGGGTCTCACTAAGCAGTTCAGGCTGGCCTTAAACTCACTTTTGTAGCTCAGGCTGGTCTCGAACTTGCACTGATTCTCCTGCCTCAGCCTCCCAAGTGCTGGGATTACAGGCATGTGCCACCATGCTCGGCTCGAGCAGAACATAATTATCAAGAGAAGGAAAGCTCCTGTCCAAGAGAAAGACAGGATCCCAAGTGGGTGTCCCCCGAAACTACAATATTTATATTGGTGGAAAAAATAATCAGAAATACTTCCACTCTGGTAGAGCTTAAACTCTAGCAGGAGGGGAAGTAAACAAGCACAATGACACCTTTATCTTAGCACCCCCCAAAAAATTGATAAGGATCACAACGAATAAGCAAGTGATTGCTGTTATGAATTACATCTAATTAATCACATCATAAGCATAATAGAGGTAGTATATAGTCTAAGAATAACACCAAACCAAGTAGATCAAGATGAAGGAGGGTAGGAATCCTGAGAAGGAAATAGTCGGAACATTTACAGAGAGGGTGGCCAGGTTGGGCCTCTCTGAGAGGAGAACATTGGAAGAAGAAAGAGAAAAAGAGGAAGGAGTGTCCCTGACTCTTCTGAGACAACATCCTTCCAGGCCTCAGGCACTGTACATGTGCGCACCTAAGGGAGAAACACATGTGGCCTTTCCAGTTCATGAGGTGTTGTTGAGCAGATAACAACTACACAAAAAAGGCCAGTCTTTTCATAAAGTTAATAATGTTATCCATTATTTATTTTTAGATTTATTCCTTCAGTTTTTCAGTCTCAAGCTCTTCTATCTAATGGTGTCGTATTTTCCTCCAATAGGAAAAGTAGTAGTTCTGAAAGCATTAAAATGTATTCCTCCGCACTTCCTTCTTTTCTCACTCTGGACATACCTCATATCCCCTTCCATTGCGCCTGAAGATTTCCCTTCCCCAAGCTGACCCTCCCTTCAGCCTCCAGTCTTTCCCTTTTCCCATCACTCAACTAAATGTTTTTCTCCCAAAAGTCCCCAGTGCACTGGTGATTAGGCCTGCTTTGAATTTATTCGGCCTGTCTGAAGCAGCTTGTGTCTTCCCAAACCCTTCTCTCTTGGCTGTAAGGGCGTTGTATCTCCTTGCCTTCCCAGAGCATGACCACAGCTGGGCTGGCCTTCTTCCTCTTTCCTCTCAATCTCCAGCAAATGATTTCCTCTGGGGCTTGTTCTGGGTCTTCTCTTTATGTTCCACACTCCTGTAGAGCATTATCTTGACTCTACTGACTTTCACAATCACTTTTGCATATGTCAGCCATGTATGTATTTCCACCTCAGACCCCCTACTCAGCGCCACAGAGAAGTGAATCCAACTGCTTTCCTGATGTGTCTACTTGATAGCTCATAGGTGGCTTAAAGTGATTTACAGATCTGAATTGCCCTTCTTCAAAATGTGTCTCAAAATTAGGGGCTGGAGAAATAGCTCGGAGGACTAGGCACCTGTTTTGGCCAGTGCAGGAATCAAGGCTTGATTCCAGGCACCACATCCGAGGCAGGCCTGTCCCCGGGGAGCTCTGAGCCAGTGACCAAGCCCAGGCCTGCTGGTGCATACCTGCAAGCCCAGCTCTGGGGAGGTGACAAGCAGGAGGGTCACCATGAGCCTGGGCTGTGTAGTGAGACCCTGCACCAAATGCATTTTTTTAAAAAAATGTTTTATTCCTGGACTCTGCATTTTAATAAATGCTACCTTTACACAACTGTTTGCCCAAATCATATATAAGAAATTACTGTGGACACATCTCTGTCTCTCTGTCTCTGTCTGTCCCTTTTATCACCCTTATTTGATATATTAAGCAATCATATATGATCATGCCTCCAAAACATCTGTTTTATATCTTTCTGCTTCATCACCTGCACAGTTTTAACCCTATTCCAAGTTACTGTCATCTCTCACCTGAAATATCACAATATCCTTTTAATTTTTTCTCTCTACATTTACCCTTGGCCCTATTCCATCCACTCTCTACACAGCAACTAAAATCATATTTTTAAAAACACACAATGCCTTATGTTCCTTCTTCTGCTTTTTTTTTTTTTTTCCTTCTTCTGCTTAAAACTCTGCTTTCTTCTAAATTCAAAAGTCTTCACATGGTCTCCAGCACCCTGAATGATGTAGCCTTTGTATATTTTACTGCCTTTATCATCAGCCATTCTCCTTGTCACTAGATGAATTTGGTTTGCTCACTTTTGTACAAGTGTGTGCTCTTCCCTTCTGTCTCTCTCCCCTTTCTCCTTGCTCCTTGTTATGGTTGTGTCTAGTTGTCCCCCTAAAGCCTCATGCAGTCATGGGGTGGAGACTTCTAGAGTTTGACATTAACTCATGATGCACTGGGATTATGGGTCTTGGTACTGCTGGGATCATGGGTGCGAGTGCTACACCCAGCAGGAGGCAGACAGCCTGAATGCAATACAAGAGAGACAGACTTCCTCTCTCTGCAGCCATGGTCACTGCTACTCCTCCCTTGGCTCCTCTTACTCTTTGCCACTGACACAAAAGGTTGCCCTCTTCCATGTGCCACTCTGCCTTGGAACCAGTTGAGTATGGATTGAAACCTTCAGTGACTGCGCACTGAATAAACCTTTCTTTCTTTCATTTTAGGTGTTGTGCTTTTGTCCCAGCTATGAGAAAAGAATAACTGTGACACTCTTCCACTCTTTCCTACCTCCCTGTCCTCCTCTGCCACTCTCCATCCTTTTCTATCCTTTCTTCGCTCCGTTTTCTCTGTTCCTCTTTTATTTCTCCCTCCCTCCTTTCCTTCCTAATCCAAGTACATGGATCTACTCACCCCCTTGGAACTATGCATAAACTGTTTTCTTTGAAATTTATTGCAATGCCTTCTCAGATTTCCATTACTGAACTTCCTCACCAGAGGTCTTTAAAAAATTTTTTTTTTTGGAAAATATTTATTTATTTATTTATTTATTTATTTATTTATTTATTTATTTATTTATTTATTAAATGAAGCTTCCTATGCAGCTCAGACTCATACTGATCCTCCTGGCTCAGCCTCCCCCACACTAGGATTACAGCTATGCAGCACCATGCCTGCTTTTGGTATCCGGCATAGTCAAGGTCCCAAAGCTGGCAGGGCATGTGGTATTGGAGATTGAATGTGGAACCCTGAGCTTGCCAGGCAGGTGGTTAGATAGCCGTACTATGTTCCCCAGCCAGCCCTCAGGCCTTTCTTTTCCTCCATTGAGCTTCATAGTCATGCACAAGGGGCCATGCCAGACTTCAGGAGTTGATAACGAAAGTCATCTATGTCAGCTGACTCTGCTAGGTGGTTTTTCCATGGGTGGGGCATGTGTCCCTTATGTGGCCTGATTTCATTGGGGAACCACGTGGACCAAATCTCTGATCTCTTCCTATCCTGCTTTTCTCATGTGGTGACTCCACATGGTTTCTCTGTGGTCTTCCAGGCACAGCACCTTGAGAGGATGATGACAGAAGTTGCAAGATTTTAGGAGTTGCGTCAAGCAGTGCCACACTGTCGCTTTTGGCACACTGTACTGAGGAAAGCATGTTTTAGGGCTGTTTAGGTACAGGACTTTGAAGTGTGGTTCAATAGAGATATCACCGTTCCAAATTGTAATCAAATACCCTAACTTAAATTAGTTATTTTGAGGGGGTCAGGGAGATAGCTCAGGGGCACAACTGCCTGCCTTACAAGTGCAAGGTCCTGAGTTCAATTCCTGGTCCTGAAGAAAAAAGAAAAAGTTACTATGTAAAGGGGATCAGCAAGGCTAACCATGTGTGAAAGCTTAACAGCAAAGCTGAAATTGGTTTATTCACTTAGGATGGCTTCTATGTGGAAGAAAAAAGAAACAAAAATTCAATAATCACAGCATGTTTGTTGGTCTTGGGAACTACAGATTTGATTTCAAGAGAAGAAATGAAATTTTATTATTTCGTTACTAGGTTTTCTACAGAATCCATACAATAACATTTGTTACTGCATATTTATATTTACAAAGGGAAAGTTTATGGAAACATTTTCAAACATAATTTAATTAAGGACAAAAATATATGATTAAAGATATTCGCTTCAACACATTCCAATATATTACTGGCACATTCATGATTATAGCATGGTTGGATTCTTCACATTACAGGATAATCATCTAGTTTTATTCAACAGGGAGTATACTATTATTAGTCATTATTATTAAAATTGGTATTATTGCCATGGTCATGAATGGTTATTTGATATAAACAGAGCAGCAATAATGGAAATAAACAACCAGACATACAGCTAGCCTGAAGAGGGAGACGATCTGACTCTCCTGAATGGAAAATTAAGTGCTTCAACATAGTGTAAAAAGTGATTCCCTAGTGCCCACTGTCTTATCCATTCCATGACCAGTAGCATTGGGTGTACCAGGAGCAGTGAGAGGTGTGAGGCCTCACTTAAGGGAAAGAGATCCCTTTTCCATCTCTGAGTAGCTTCCTATTTCTGCCAATCCTTCCATTCTCCTTAACTATAATCTAGCCACATATATATATATATATATATATATATATATATATATATATATATATCCCTATCAGCAAAGCATGGAGAATGAAGATGCAGAAAGATAAAACTAACTTAGAGATTTTTTTTTAAAGCCAACTAGATTAATTCTTTTCATACTTCAAGTCATAAGAGTTTTTGCAATGGATATTCAGGACTGTTCCTCATAATTTCCATGCAACTCACAATTTGTTTGGAAATGTTTGAAGAGTGGAAATAATATTTGAAACTTTGTTTCCCAAAACCAGTTTGGCTTTATGAAGTGTTTTTGTGTCAGATTTTCTGGACTGTGTAATGACACTTAAAGAATTAGCATTCTGTTATCACAACTAGAAAAACATTTCAAGAGAGTCACTGGATAGTTTCCAAGGGTAAAAGTAACTTTTTAAAAGAAAATGCTGTTTGAGCAATTGTCATTATTTGCTATCTAAACCAATATTTGTTCTAATGGAGAACAAATGTTCAAAATGGGAAAAATGTTTCCATAGACTTAAATACCTTGGTACTGCTATTCCACTACATGTTTGTATTCACATTGGATCTTTGAGAACATTTTCCTTATAATTGGAAGAAATTATGTACCATGATGAAATAGTTTTCAGTGTCTTTTTCCTTATTAATTAACAAGCAGTAAGTACTTACTCACTTCTCACCTACAGTGTGTTCTCAAAGAAGTTCTGATTGCCTATATCTTGAAAAATGAGGGTATGGTGGACAGGAGGGAAAATACTGTAGGAATTTCCAAGTAAGTCCAACATTTGATTTTAGCAAAACCTTTAGATATCTACAGACACTATCTTTAACCAAACATTTTTTTTCTGCAAAATAGAACTGGAAATTGCTTGTTAATGCCTAGTTAATAACCCTTTTCTTTCCTAAAAGCTAAGAAAAATCTCATTTCAGAACAGAATTAACTAGAAAATGACAATTCTTAGAATTTACGTCTCTTTTCCTAGTTTGTATCTAAATCCATCTAAGCTTTTTCTGATCAAATTGAATAAAAGCAACAGGCTTTACACTCAATCTAAATTCATTCAAGGCATGTATTTAGACCAGATGGTACTTATAAAAGGAAAAAAAGGCATTTTCTTGTCTTCCTTCCCATTTCTTTAATTATGGAAATCAGGTTTGTCATTATTCTGTGGAGATTTAATACTTCTTTTCAACATGCAAAGAAAAAGTACTACATGAAAACATCATTTGCCTTTCCTATGAAATGAACATTTCTAAATCGTTTGGTCTTTTATTGAATTTCTTGTGTTTTGTATTTTATTTAACTATATTTTGAAAATAAAATCTTACTTAGCGCTTAGAAATTAGTCAAGAGATATGTGGATGCTATAAAATGATTTATCCCAGTAAGGACAGGACCCCTGTATTGAAAGTCTTTTATAGATTCAGACTTAAGACAAGAAGGTAAAATGTAAACACACCTGTATATCTTCATGCTTCAGCATAATTAATCCTTTATAGAGTAGAAGAAGAGAAATATATTTCTTCTAGTGTATTAACTGCTCCTAGCCAAACGATAGTTATTTTTCTGTTTTTACCTCAATCCTGTAAATCTCTCATTGCTCTGCCTTATAGCAATCAATAAATCACACCCTAGACATTAGGGCTCAAGGTTCATTCTAAAATAACCAACAGGGCCTGCCCCTCCATAAAGTTTGCTCTATGATATATTAAATGTGTGGGAGCTGGTGGTTTGGGATATAACAAATGTATTTTAGAGAGTTTCCTGTGAACGTTTCCTCATGAATCTATTTCTGGTGTTTGTCACATGAGGAACTTATGAAGCTTTGCCAAAAACAAGCTTAAATTGTTATTTTAGCCTATAAATGTAGGCCTCAATGAGCCTGGAAATATTATGTGAACCGTTAAAAGAAAAGGGAATGTGTTTATGTTATCTCTAAGATACACACAATGAGGCAGTATGGTAGATTTAAATAAGATTTTTGAATTACAACAACATAGATTGGAATATGACATGAGTCAGTGGCTAAATGACTTTGTTTCTTTGAGCATTAATTTTCTCCTGTGTCAGGTGGAAGAACTGCGCAAAGCTTCTACACTAAGCTTCTACCACTGACAAGAGGGTTTCCTGGATATCTTTGAAGAACCATTCACACCCACTGTTTCCCACGTAGCCTAGTTCTTTTCCACGAACTGCTCACATGTGCCTCAGATGACCATCCTTGGTGTGAATTTCACTAACAGCCCCTCATTCATTCTAGATCCATTACTTTGCTTTCTTGTTTTGTCTCTTTTGTTTTGCTGCGGTCTGTGCTTCCTTTCTTTAGAGCAAGGATTGTCAAGACTACACCTACAAACTCGATCTACACTGTAGCAGGTTTTTTTTTTTTTTTTTTTTAAGAAAACTTGACTAGAATAGGCTTTCTCATTTACATGCTTTCTATGGTAGTCTTTGTCTTTCAGAATTGAGTAGGTACAGCAAGGACAACATGGCTTGCAAAGTGTAAAATATTGATTACCTCGTCCTTTCTACAAAAAGTTTGTTGATTTCTCCTTTAGAGAATTCCTTTCTTTTTAATGGTACACTTCTATTGAGGATATTTATGGAAGAATCTACCATTATCTATAGACTCCATTACAGGATTACCATTTCTTTCTCTGTACTTTTTTTGTTTTTGGTCTTTACTGGTCCATTAATGCCATTCGACCATAATATCTGCTATATAGTTGCCATCTAATAAATGCTACCCAAGTGGAATGAGCAAATGAATTACTAAATGAACCAGCCGGCAAATGCACTGAATTTTAAAAATATTCTGGTTATGTGGTCATAGTGTTATAAATAGTAGAATATTAAAATAAAATCAGGACCCAGGATGTAGCTCAGTGGCTTAAATGGCTACCTGATAGTTACAAGGTCTTTAGTTCAATCTCCAGTAAATAACAACAACAACAACAATAATAATAATAATAATAATAATAACAATAATAATAAAAGGGCCAGCCAGATAGCTCAGCAGACCAAAGTGCCTGCTTAGGTGCAGCGCAGCGGCAGAGGTTCCATTCTCCACATGCTGGCTGGCTCCATCCCTGTGACATCAATTGAGACTGGATGGGGTGGCGCATGCCTATCATCCCAGCTCTTAGGAGGCTGAACACAGCAGGGTCACTATGAGTCCAACCTATGCAGTGAGACCCTGTAGACTCTGTACTAAATACAAAATAACAATAGGAATAGGAAGAGTAATAATTAAAAAATCACTGCAGATTTAACCAGTATGTTTTATGAATTATGTAATGGTGCAATCAGCTTTGTCTAGTCTGCACACTACCATTGGAAAAGGTCCTTGTTATGGATGAGCTTTTCATGAAGCTCAGACATTAAGGATATTATAAAATATGCATAAATTAAATAACCATTTGTCCCATGTTAAAACACTTTAGTGATGTATGAATAATATGTAGGCAAAGGCTGGAGAACTAATTATGAGGAAATTACTTACTTTTTATTCAATTACTTTTAGCGTCACCTCTCCCAGATTTTTGCTTTGTTGTATATTATTACTCCTCTTTGCACCTTTCTACTTTGCATAAACAATATATCAGAAAGCATTTACAGCAAATGCCCAGCAGCTCCTGGCCTTGAAGAGCTTATTCGCCTAATTGTGCATCCCTGGTGGATTTTTCATAATACTTTACAGATCTAATTTAAATACTTTTACAAATTCATCAAATACATTCTCCGAGGCACATTTACTCAGCTTACTTTTGAAACTTCTAATGAATTCTCTCGATATGTAATTTTATAACCAGCATCATGATTTGAATTAAATATTATTGAACAAGGTGTTCATTATTGGATGGGAATTATAATTAGAATGATAGGCAACCTTAACTATGATAATAGTTTTAGTCAATTTCCTATGGGAGTTCCAGTTTTCCATCCAGCACAAAGACCAATACCCTCTGCTAAAAGTCTGTTATAAGGGTTACAAGTAAATTAAGCAATGTCAGTTCTAGCTGCTTAAAAGCTAGGATTAGCTGATACAATTTAACTCTTAAAAGGCAAATAGTATGCTGTCATGGAGCTGCAAATCAGCAGTGCAGGAGAGCTGACCTGCTTTGTATGCAATTTAGCATCCTGATATTGAAAGATGACCTAGATTTTCCAAGAACCACATGTGAACTTTGTAAAGGATCACAGTACTCGTCTATTTGGTGTGTATATCTGCGGCAGCTGCTAAGGTGAGCTCGGAGGAAAATCTGAGCGATGGAATCACTTCCTCCTGAAACATGCTCTTCTCTCAAAATTATACACAAGTTCATGTTGCTGGATTAAAATTTTCTGTTAGAGTAGCTGTGTTAATGCGATATCATTATGACATTTTCCAGTATTTTGAAATGTAATCATTACACTTAATATAAAAAAAATATGGGAATAAATATGTGATTAAATGGAAGGGCAAGTGTATTAGAGTCAGAGGTCTTTGATTTTCTTTTATCTCGTGGGCATTTCCAGAGAATGCACTCTGATCTCCAGGAGCACAGTGGTTTGGGGATCACAGAGGCCACCCTGGGAGGGGAGGTTGTAATTATCTTCCTAAGCATCTATTGTCTCATTAAAAATGACCTAGGATGAGGCCTCATACCAAGTATATGTTCATTAAGTGACATTTCCCTTTCCTCTTTGGGAATAATTAGATATTGATCATGGTTAATGAACGTATTAATTCTTCCTCTTTTCTAGATTCCCATATCTTTCATTTCTAACTTAATCACCTTGTGGTAAATATTTAAGTTGGACGACATGGTACAGTCGTGCTCAGTGGAGATACAAATGACACCTAGAAAGAATGCCTGTCCTTCGATGCTTCAAGCTTTTTAAATCAATATTTTTCACATGTCATGTTGGGGGACATTCAGGAAGTCACTGTACCAGAGGAGATCGCGGTTATGACATGTTCATGACATAGCCTGTCACAATGTTTTCAAAAGTAAAGCTGGGCCAGCTTACTTCGCGTCACCTATTTTCTGTAACTTTGTCAGCCTGTTATCAGGTCAATTACTTTTATTTATTTTTGTAACCATAAGTCCCCTTTGCAAAAGACATTGCAAATTCTACTTGATATTATGTGTCTGCCTCTTCTACTCTCTCATTTGCTATCGGTATGCTCTGCCATCTATAATATCAGAAGTCAAATGAAAACAGAATTGTTTCTCCTGTCTCAGCAACACAGAAATGCTCCTTCCTTTCTTCATTTTGATTGTACTTTTTGATCTGTGAAAGACTGTGTGTGCATATTTATGTGTACAGTGTTGTCTACAGGAAGCCGTGATACAAGGCTTGGTGGTAGAGAGACTACATCGTAGACTAAGGGAGAAATAATCCACCCTCAACCATTTGAATGAACTATCAGTGATAATCCCTTTAGTTAGTAATGATCTGTATGTGCAAGTGCTTCAGTAGATGTATTTTATCATTGTTTCTCATACTAGAGAAAATATTTCCATTATTTCTGCCATGTAAGATGACTTCAATGAAAATAAGAACTTTAGAAAGTATAGTATTAAATATGTATTCGCTCCCTTTTGTGCATTTCTTTTGGCTAAAATAAAAGAAAGGGCCCAGCATTTGTGACCTGGGCCCATTGCTCTTCTCTTAAAAACTGGTATTCCTTATTGATAAGTAAATGTAATGATTTTCCAGAGACGCCAAATCATAGAATTTCTTCATTCCCACTATTTTAAATTCTCTAAAGAGAAAGAAAAGTCTGAAAAGTGTAGAATAATTTCTCAATTAATAGCAACAACTACAACAACAACAGCTGTTGCTTTCTCTTCACAGAAGAGTCCCCAGATATATGGCGGACAATCCCCAATTTGTCAGTAAGAATTTACAGAAATACGGCAGAATGACTTGAGGCTGAGTCATCATACACAGCAATGTTCAATCTAATATAGTAAACATTTTATATAGCTAGATAAACTGAAAGGGATATAGAAAAATTCTAGGTGGTAGAAATAAAGGAGGAAACTCAAAGACAGCTGTAACACATAAGTTGATGCCTAGGGGGAAGGATATAAGTACTGCAGATGTGGCCATGGGCCTCATAGCCAAGATGGCTAATAAGTATGCGTTATTGTTCATGTGGGGATCAAATCAGTCCCTGCACCAGACAGGGAGATGGAGAAGAGACATCAGCACAAACCTGGTACCTGAGAGGTCTTCCTCAGAGAGAAAACACCTGGTATCTTTTGTCCTCCCCCCCACAAACTACAGGAAATATTAACAATAATGAAAGCTTCCATATTGCCTGGTTCTAGCTGAAAACTAAGCTTCAGCAGGTAGAGACTGAAATCTGCTTTACTTTTACCATGAAGGAAATGCGCTGGGTGTGGTAAAGCCTGTCCATTATCCTAGCACTTGGGAGGCTGAGGCAGGAGGATTATTGCCAGTCTGAGCGTGGTGTGGAAAATGAGCTCAAGGCCAACCTGAACTGCAAAGTCAATTCTATTATATTTCTTCCTAAAAAAGTTGTTTTAGGTCACTGAGTTCTCAAGAAAAAGAGAAGCAAAACTCATCTGCAGGTATAATTACCCGATGCAGAGAGCAGGATACTTGCACAGGGCAAAATTTCATGGAGCTATGCTCATAAAAATCATCCTAACCATATGGGAAACAAATGATCACCGGTACAGTACCTCAAAAAACAACAAAAAAGTCAGAAGCTATGTGAGACTGATATGACAGTACAACATTGTAACACATCTCAAATATTTGTATTCAAAATGATTGCTTTTATATAAAATTATATATTCAATAAAGTTGATTAAAGATTTAAATGGACAGCTTGAGAATGAAACAATTTATAAATGAGGAAACATAGTTTCATAAATGCACAACTGAGTGGATAAGCTTAAAGTCCATTAAATAGGACTTTGAAGAATGTCATGCAGTGTGAGATAACTCTATGAGATTACTGAGAGTTCATTTTATGGTTAAATAAACATATCCAATTACATATTGGTATGTTCAGTGATGGAAAGAGACAAAATGCTATGCAAGGGAATAATGATGATTTCTTTTAAATGCAATGTTCACAAGATGCCTCAATGAGAAACAGCCAGTCACGAATAAAGAAGGTCGATCAATCCAAGCAATCGGTAGACTCAAGTACACATGAAGGTACTGAGGACATTGCTTAGGAAGAGTCTGGACAGACCAGGGCATGGTGAGAAGCGTGGGATTGGCCGAGAAGCCGGGTCATCTCAGCCTTGTCCTTAAAATCAGGTTCGGGGTTGTTCAAAGTGGAATCTCAAGGCATTAAAAGGCTTTCATCTGATGTGTAATTACTTAAAGCGCTATAGATCCTTCAGGGAGTGTCGGTGAGAAGTGAATGTGGGAATGATAGGGCAAATGAGAAAAGTCCAATGGCTGGAGGAAGAAGTGCAGCTGGTTTGTCTTGGAGTAGACATGATTGCAAAACGACAGATCTGAAATCAAATAATTTGTAAATGAAATTAGAATATCTGGTGAAAGAGATGCTAAACATGGTTTAGACTGTTTCAATGTATCATTAGGCCATTATCGATAGGTTTGACTTAACATAAAGATAAGCTCTTCCTACAAGTATAGTATGTACTAACTAATGACTGCTATTTCTTGTAATCCACAGGAAACCTCTGCTAACAGTGTCAGTGCATACTTCTTGCATAATTTTTCTAGTGAGGTCATCATTAACCCCACTTCCCTGCTCTGTATGAAATAGGACTTCTTTCTAGTCTTTTCTTAAGCAGGAAAACATAGGCGACGTTCAGTTCAAATCCTCCTATTACTTGCCTTTACTCTTGTTCTGCTTTGTGTCTCTGGTTGCCTTCCCAGCTCTTTTTCTTTTGGTTTCCTTTTTATTCCTCGTATAAACCATTCAAACACAGCTCTTTCCTGATCCTGTAGTTCTAGATTGGTCGGCTACATCCAAAGCACTGTTTACTGGTCTGAATAACTAATAATCAATTTCAGAAATATTTTTTTCCTTTTAGTCTCTTATAAACTCTTTACAATGAGTCAATATGTTTTTTTAAAGAACTTCGGTTGGGTACAAAATTTTATTTTTTTGTCTTTTTCTTTTTTCTTTCTTTTGTGTAGGGTCTCACTACTGACTTATAGTGATCCTCCTGCTTTAACCTCCCAACTGCTGGGATTACAGGTGGGTGCCACCACGCCTGGACTCCATCGCCAGCTCAGGGCAGGCGGGGCCAGGAACTGAACCCTGGCCCCTGCGCTTCCCTAAGCAAGCACTTAATCCACTGATCTGTACCACTGGCCCTTGAGTACAAAGTTTTAAAAACCCATGTGTTAAAAACATGAATTATAGTTCTAACATTCTCTTAAAGTACTTCATTTATTCCTCTGTTTTACTGAGGTTGGCCTTGAAATCAAGTGTTTAATAATTCATACAAATAATTTTCACCAGTTATTTTCTTGGCGGATCACTGAAGGGCTATTCTATTAGCATATGCTCCTTCATTTCCATATTCTTGACTGAGTCATTACCTTCGACTATACGCCATAAAACGTATTTGATCTCTTCTGCTAAACTCACTTAGACAGTAAGATTAGGTTCGCTGTTTGCACCTGAGACCTTCCTTTTTACTTTAGGGAAAAGGATATTAGCAACAGTCTTGGATATTTATTTTAAACTTCTCATATATTCATCTGCCATATGCCCTAAGTCTTTTATTTCTTGGTTCCCTAGCTAATCATAAGTATTATAATTTATCATTGGACATTTTTACCTGAGATATAAAAGTGAAGCCCATTGGGCTGGTAATTTACCTGAAATCCTAATAAACTGTATTAATATTAGAATTTTTATATGTTTAATGATTGTACTTATAGAGAAATTAAACAATAGATGATTATTATTTAAATAGGTAAAATATAAAGATTACTTCCTGGAATAGAATGAACTATTTTAGTAACTCATAGATTACTATGATTTTAAAATTCAAAGGTCTTTATTTATGCTTGAAATATTGTTCTCCGTTAGCAATAATAGGAAAGCATTTGTAAGAGTGTAAATAGCACATCAAAGAGCAAAGTAGAATCTTCTGTTGGAAAGTGATCTAGAGTAATCTGTGGCAAGAGTTTTCACCACTAGAGTTCAAAGTGCAACTGGTTCAATGTTTCAAGGTGAAGACCTGTGGCGTAATATTTAAAACACCTGTGGAGGTGCTTCAGAATCCACCTGTGCTCATGAAATTGGTTTTAGCATCAACAATGGAGAATCAGCTTGGAATGTGCCTGTCATCAGGCCCATGTGACAGTAGCAGGCAAGCCTCCACCAAGAGAATCTGACTCATCAACTCCTTGGTGGGGGACAGAGTGTGCTACTAATGGAAACATTTTTATATGGTCCTATTTTTCTTTGTTGAACCCTTCTGTAATATAAGGATAGGCAGGAAGGGATGAAGGTATGGAGGGAGAGAGTAAGGGAGGCTGAGAGAGAGAGAGAGAGAAAGAGAGAGAGGATCAACAGAATTATGACAAAAATAAAAATCTTTTAAAATAACCAACAGAATAGTTAACCTAAATTTTTTGAAACATGATATAAATACTAAATTATAAACACATATTCCACCCAATGAGATGAAAACATGGAAAGTCTAATGCTTCCTGCTCCTTGAAATCAAACTGCATTCTCTGTGATGACTACGAGTTCCCTGTGATTTGGAAAGTAACAGAGCCACAGGGCCACTTGCTGAGAATATTGCCCATAATTCTCTCCTTCTCACCCAGGTGTCATTTTTGTGTAATCAAAGAGGCATCAAGTTATTCCACTGATGCTTCTTTTCTATTTTTCTGAAATTTGTCTTTTTTCTTGTAAAAAGTGATGAGGAAATTTTTTTGTGTGCAATGTCACTACTTCTGAGAGTGTAAATTTATAGAAGAAAAAGCAAGGTGTTGTGGAGTAGCCCTCTCTCCCTTTGCAGAGTCAGAAACAGCAGCTATTTAGCCTGATCTCAAAATAACACAAGTATGTGTGTGTGTGTGTGGCTGTGTGTGTGTGTGTGTGTGTGTATGTGTGTGTGTACACATGCCTTGAAACTGTAGTGAGTTCTAACTTCCACAAAACGTGACAGTATCACACTTTAAATAGACCTTATACGTTCCTTTATATCCTTCATAAACATTCGAAGACCTAATAAATTGATAAATAAATGATACTTGACATATATCTAATAGCTAGGAAAATAAGGTAATATCATATACACAGAAAAAATGAGGGAAAGGGAGATAGCTCAGTGGAATAAGCACTTGTCTGGCAAGCGCAGGGTCCTGAGTTCAATCCCTGGTTCCACAAAACAAATAAATCAATGAATAAATGAATAAAAAGAAAGAGGAAAGAGAGAGTAATGTATAAAGACTGTAAGCCCAAAGAGGTTTTAGGTATTAACTCAAAATGGGGCAAAAAGTATAAGAAAGGCAAAATTAAGGTGTTTTCAGCTAGAGGACAAAAACAAAAGTTTGATTAGTAACAGAAATAGGACAAACAGAAGCAATATGGGTTCTCATAAAGTTGAAAATTTCTGTGTTGATTTTGAAATGGTGAGGGGGCAAATAAAGCTGCAACTGTGAAAAGATGAGCATCAGAATAAGAGGTTGCCCTTGAAACTCAGGGGACTCCATAAATCAAATCATTTCCTTTTAAATTCCTAGGATGCAAAGGGAAGTTTGTTACTAGAAGGCAGGCCCTAAGAGGAGATTGGGTTCTGAGAGTGAGGTTGCTATGCTAGTAGAGAGATCAGGATGCTAAACAAAATGTGAGACAGGGAAAATCAGCTATGCCCTACAAATGAAAATACAAGAGAAATACAGAGGAGAAAATCTAGGAAACAAAGAAACAAGTACTCTTAGGAGATGGGAAAGGAGATTGAATGAAGGGGAGCAGCAGAAGGGAATAAGATAGATACTAATAAAATGAAAGAGACAGAGAGAGGCAGAGGGAGAGGGAAAGAGGAATGGAGGGAGGGAGAGAGAGAGAAAGGAGAGAGAGACAGAGAGACAGAGAGAGACAGAACTTACTGATGTGAAAACTCTCAGATGACTATCTATAAATCAGAAAGGTAGCCTTGATGTTGGAATTGTAAGACCCTGAGTTTATGAAAAATAAATATCTGTTGTTTTGAGTATAGCAAGTTTATCAAAATTTTGTTAGAGCAGCCCAAATTGTTTAGAATGTATAAACACCAGAACTCACTGTGTGCCATGTGCTACAATAAGGACATTCATTAACCTTATGCAACATGGAATTTTTGAACTATAGCTACTTTTCTTCTCATTTTAAAACCTGAGTCCTACTAAGGACCATACTGAAAGGAGCGTGCACACATCACAGGCCTTGTAGGGCTTCTTTGGGGACAGCTTCGGATGCCAGCACAACCTAAGACCCACTTTCTCCTAGTTTTTTATGTGATCTTCCACTACTTTTCTCCTGGAAAATTTTGTGCAGGGAGCTTAAAATGGATTCCAGTGAAGACAGCACTGGATTACCAGAGGCAAGGGGTCAACTCTGTATGTGCTTCTTACTGAGGACAATGACTTTCTGCTACATAATCCACTGATAATTATGCACTGAGAAGTCTTTAGAAAATAAGGATGAATAATTTTAGATTTCTGATTTCACACAAAAGAGTTTAGTGTCAATCAAGATAAATAGAATTTGTGTTTCATGTTCATTTCTTGCATTACAAATGTTTACTAAAGAATAAAGCTTTCAGTCACAGGAACTAGCACCTATGGAAAAGGGAAAAGAAGGATTCCTGTTGTATGCATTCCAAAGCTATGCAAATGTTAAGATCGTTTTGTATAGAGGAACACTGCATAGCATGGATTCCAATACATACTCGTGAACTTTTTTTGTCTCAAAATGCTTTTCTGTGTCTTTTCTTTATAGAAACTGCACTTAGCACTCCTGTGCTTTGGTTGGCACCTGTGCATTACCTTACGATGTGGTCCTAATTCTGGAAGTCATACTCTCCTAAGATAAATTTTTCCACTTTTCATTCTATTGTCTTACTGTATATAATTTTTTGCATGTTTGAGAATCCCCTAATTGATGCTTGAATATGCCTGTAGTAACTTATTTTCAAAGATATAATAATGTCCAGGAATTGTTTTCCTTATGGAATGCATGGGACAACAACTCTGAATACAAGAGACAATGTGCTCTGGCTTCCAGCGGCAATGGCGACCAGTGCAATCGCCCACCACTATTCTACGTACAAAGCATCGTCACATCTGCTGTTGTCAAAGACGTGCAGAAGGCAGCACTCACATGCATTTGTGTTGTGATTTTGAATAGAAAGGCGAATCTACTTGGGAGACAATCTGAAACTACTTACTGATGACGAAAATGTGTCAAATCTTTCATGAACGTATTGCGCTTTTGGAAATCATTTCACTTTTGCTCTGGATATTTTAAAATATAATCACAATTTTACTTCACAGGATACTTAAGCGTAGCAAAATACCCATTGGATTTGTTGAACAAAATATGTTCATATAAAATATGAAACAGAATACAAGGTAATAAATAAGGAATAGGAATGAATGAAATAGAAAGATGCCCACAACAGATTGTGAGAGAAGGAAAGCAAATCCGAAAACATAACCTGCAATATAAAGCCAATTTAAAAATATGAGCTACCTATCAGTATGGTTGTGCAAGCGGGTGTATAGAAAAGAGCATGAGCAAGTAGCAAAGTATCAATAGAGAGTTTAATAGTGAGCACTTCTAAAGAACATGGTTAGCTACAAGAACAGAGGTGAAGCCGGGCATGATGGCTCACGCCTGTAATCCCAGCCTGAGCTACAAATCCCAGTTCGAGACCAGCCTGAGCTACAAAAGTGAGCTCAAGGCCAGCTTCAACTGCATAGCAAGACCCTGTCTCAAAAAGACAAAAAAAAAAAAAAAAAAAAAAAAAAAAAAAAAAAAAAAAAAAAAAAAAAAAAAAAAAAAAAAAAAAAAAAAAAAGAGGTGACTTACTTCACTGAATAATTTGCAAGCCTTTTTACTAATTTATATTAGTCGACATATATTTGTAGCTGAAAAATGAGAATTTCAAGGCATGAGAGACATTTTTGTGGCAATACGGTACCTTCAGCATTACAGAAACCAGCTGGGTAAACACACTTAACTTTCATGAGACAGAAGCATGATTTGTTCAGGTCTCCCGTTCAAAGCCACCTCCTGAATTTAACTTCCAAAATGGAAAACTATGTTAATACTGTGTACTGGTTTTCTCTCCTGGTGACATAACATAATGTATGAGTTAACAAAGTGATGATTAACCTCATGATGATTGAGATAGAGATACCAGAGACACTGTGTTGTGACACATTACATTGTCATTTTTATTGTCTTTTTTCAGACCAAAATATGCAATCTTCTAAAATATGCAATCTTCTAAAATAAACTACTCATATTTTTCACATGTATAAAGCACACAAACTGCTTCTTAATATTGCATATGTCATATGGAAGATAAACCTTTACATCTAATAATATTTTAAAAATCTCTAAGCTTAAAAATTGTTGATTTTTCCTAAGAATTTTAATGTGGACTTACTTATATGAGAGACCTTCCGTTATTATTACGTTGGCATTTGCACATGTAAACATATTATTTCAAGAATGAACCTCATGCCTCCCCCACCACCCTTTTTTGATTATCTTGTTCCTGGTTGAGGGCCACAAAGCTCAGGCTATTTATTAGCTCTCAGGGATCAATTGATTGTTAGCTACTTAAAGCCTGTATCTTTCCAGCTGTTGCTTTTTTAAATCAGGTACTCTAATTTGACTTTGTAAATGCCACTGTAAACTAGAGAAAGAGAATTCTTTTACATAAAATGTTCAAGTATTAAAAAGATGCAATTCAACATAATTATAGCTGGCAATTATGAAATGCTCTCTTTATGAATCTGAATAGATTACCTATAATCACATTAACATGGATGTAGAATAAGCTTATAAATCACAGTAGATATTGAAGATTTAATGTGCTTTCTCACACCAAACCAACCACAGTCTATCTTTTAAGAATGAAGGATAAAAAACAAATTCAACCATAATTTCATTCGTTTTGTCCTGCTTCAATCAGTGTGCACATCATTAAGGTTTTCTAGGTAGGAGGTACTGTCCTCTCATGCTGGAGGCTTTTAAAGATTTCTTTCTATAGCATCATTGCACCTGACAACCTCTGAGAGGTGGGTTATAACTTCAAGGTTTTGTTCGCATCACTTTAGGTCTAATAGGACCACCAGTAGGTCAAGTGAGGTATTCTGAAATGTAATTCATTTAAATTTCCTTAAGTAGTTCTGACAAAACCCCATTAACCTTCATACATCTTAAGGAGAAAAAGTGGGAAAAGACCCTTATAACTCTTAAATATGTTGCACCAGCCTTGAGCACTAGCCGTGCAGTGTCTGGTGGGTTTTTATTGATGAGAACAAAGTCCTTCGTGGATAATTTTCCAGGTTATCAAGGCAGAGAGAAACCTGATTGAAAAGACAAACATATTTGTTTGTTTACCTTATATTTTTGACAAATTAAATTAAAGTTTAATTCCAACTACTTGGCTTCTATGATAAAGAGTCAAGGTTATTTTCTTTTCACCCTCTTCAATTATCTCAGTTTGTGAAGTAAATAGCTCAGTTGAAATATGACAAGTAGACATGATTATTTCAGAAAAAAGTGAATGTGAGATTTAAACAAGTGAATATGCTATGTAATTTGCATATCAACTCCTCATACAGTAAAAATTAATATGTGTATTAAAGACACAAGAAAATCTGAACATGTCTCAAAATACCGATGAAAGTAAAATTATCAGTTCTGTATTTTCTTAGTCTCATAAGCAAAGCCATTGAAACACCACACTCACCAGATCTATTGCTCAGGCGATTGCCAGAAGGTTCTGGACTACTTCATTGTAGTCATATCATAGGTGACACAGTTGTAGCTGATGATTGGCTCACAAAAGAAATCTTTCATTCAAGGAAAGGGATGTGGACCAAATGTTCAAAGATATGCATTTGGAAATATTGCTAATTTTTCATGATATAGCTAAGTGACTAGAAAATTCATAATTTAGATGCAATACTCAAACCACAGCAATTTACAGACTGAAACTTTTGTGTGGAAATATAATCTAGAAGTTTAAATTATTCACCATGACTTATTTTTAAAATGTTGGTGTGATTGTCAGTTTTTTTAATTAAACCAACTACCTAACATTAGCTTATTAGCTAGTTAGGTAGATTTGTAGTGTCTTTTATTGGGAGAATTCCAATTTTATGTCAGTTGGGATACTGACTGACCTAAAATCATTTGAAATAGAGGTGTTACTTTCAACAATACTAATAAGTTCTTTAATACTGTATTCATTATTAATAGTGTCTTCTGCTATATGTAGTATAATACGTTTGTGAATAATTTATCAATATTCATAAAACTGAACTGACATAAATAAATACAGATAAAGATATTGTTAATGGAACAGTGTAACCTATAAAAATGAGAATACTTTTTCATCAGAAATTCCACAGGTATATTATTTTTGGTTTTTTATAAAAACTAAAGAACACTTTAGCAAGGTGTGAGAAATTATTGCTTAATGTTTAATGTAAGGATATATAAGGACAGACAATGCAACAGCAAATACTGACAAAAATTTCATGTTCATTTTAATAGTATCAATTCTGCAAAATTTCAGTTTTTAAAGCTGAGGTAGAAATTTTTTTTAACATTAGGGGTCACGTATCCAACAGATCAAATTATTTGATTTAGTAAGTTTGAAACTGCTTGAGCATATTAAACGGGCCTATTTGCCAGGATAGCTAAATATTCTTCACACAACTTTGGAAAGTTACATTTTTTCAGAAGAGTAGAAAAGCACACTCTACTAACTCAAAGGCTGACCCTAATCTAAATATTATAGAGTCTCATGACTTATATTTGATTCCAAATAATATATAATCATACTCTGATGACCCTTTAACATTGTAAAGGCTTGCCTGCCATTTACTTTCAAGAACTGTACTGAAACAATGATTTTTTAAATTGTACATAGTAAAGTTAAATATTGCCCTAAATGTCTAAACGTTATGACTCACACAGCAAAAGTGAAAATTTTACAGTAAATGTAGGAAAGAACTAATCAGATGTGGCTAGTTCCTCCCAAAATGTAGGCTATAGTTGCATCTATAAAACAAGGGAGAAATATCTGGCAGTGTGTTTTATGTACTGTCTCTTTTTCAGTGGTTTTCCAAGAGTAATTTTTAAAAAACTGAAAATGTTTTCAAAAATTAAGTGTTCCAGTTAAATATTCCTATAAAAACAATGTCAATAGAATGTCTCAGAGATTCAAAAGAAATAGTCTGAATGAATTGAAAGAAGTTGTTCAATTAAAAACAAGATGAAATGACAAGAGCTGGAGATGCAGCTCGGGGAGAGTGTGTGCACTGGACAGGATGCCCAGCACCACAAAGAACAACTTCAGAAACAAACAAACAGGCGCTCAAAAATCTGATGTTAAAATATTTTAACCATATAATTTCATTTAACTAGATATGATATTGGTTATTTAACCATCCGATATCTGGGGCGATATCATTCTGAAATAATTTTTGAAAAATGTATAGTTTTCTGAGGCTTGTGGAAATTTACTTCATGATGTATGAATTGAGTTCAGTTTTAAAATTGTTTTCAGTGTCGCCTAGAATTCCCCTTCTTTCACTTTATAAATGGTTCATAGAAATATTGTTTTCTTATCTTTCTGCTGCAGATTGATAGCCCTGGATGTCACCTATGAGCACACATCGAGATTCAGGTATGTTTAGTGCTACTCTGCACAGCTATTTTATTTTCAAAAGATTCTCGTACATTTGTAAAACCAAGCTCACGTTCATGAATTCGGAATCTGTGACACCGTGCAATGTTATGGTTTGTATCTAGTTGTCTCCCCAAAGCCTCATGTAAGTCTTGGGTCCGCCAGGAGCATGGCTGGAGGGGCGGGGCCAGAGGACCAGCGCTAGGCTTAAGGGGCGGGGCCAGATCAGAGCCAGCGTTAAACTGACGGTACACCCTGCCCCGCTGCCCCCACCTGGTAGCCTCTCTTGGCGCTATGGAGCATATCATCGCGGACATGGCAGCACCCCAGCCTGTCCTCCAAACCCTATAAAGCGGGGGCAATGTCTTGAAACCTCCAGTAACTGTGACCTAAATAAACCTTTCGTTCTCTAAGCTTGCCACTTGGGTATTTGTCCCAGCAATGGGAGAAGAGTACCTAAGACATGCAGTTCAGGGTTCCTTTAACACTCTAATTCATTCAGTATTACACGACAGTCCTACTGCAGGAACTCTTCTCCTTGATCACACATGCTCTCCTAGCCTTTGCGCCGTCGCTCCTTCTGCTGCACTTGTTGGCACGCATCCTCTGGTCCCACCCCTTCCGGCTGATTTGTAGTGTTTCCATGCATTCTCTGCACAAGGAAGCCTCAATGCATCCGCTCGAGGCACCGTCTTCTTCTACCTTATTCCACAGCTGCTCACCCAACTCTACTTCTTCTCTCACCTGTTACTCAGTTAACAATGTACACATGCTATCTGTGCATATTTCTTTATTAGTATTTCTTTTTCCTACCAGTGACACTGATTTTTGGATGCCAGAAACATATATTTAATTTTGGGGAGCATTCAAGACAGTACCATGTACAAGTGAGAGACAACAAATATGCAAGGATGGCTGTAATTACATTTGTTTGTTTAACAAATGAGCAAATCATTTACCCAATGTTTACAGTCTCTTTTCTTTTCTTTCTTTCTTTTTTTCTTTTTTGCCAGAACGGAGGAGCAATATATTTCACAGACTAACATAGCCAAATTTCAAATTTTGTTTCTTAGTGAATCTTGAAATACATAGGGCTCACCTCCTGCTGAAAATTAGAGGAATCACTTCCTTCTCAGGTTTGGGCTATGGGCATCAGTGAGGATATTCAGTTAGGAACTCAGCCTAGGATTTTCTCCAACAGCAACAAGGCCGGCGAGCCTGTGTCCCACAGGCTGCTCCTCCAGTAAGAAAATCTGGGGTCAAGAAATGTAAATTTGTTGGGCGTGGTGGTGCACACCTGAAATCCCAGCACTGTGGAGGACAGAGGAGGATTACTGTAAGTGTGAGGACAGCCTGAGTTACATGGTGACTTTCTGATAAGATACTGCTCTCCATAGGGATGCTTATGCTTTTGGCTACACAAGTCTACACCATGTTGACTGTCCAGCTCTTTGCATTCTTAAACTTACTGCCTGTAGGAGCTGATATTTTAGCATATCATTTTGTATATGCATCTCAGACATTTGATGATCTTCCAGCAAAATTTGGTTATAGATCACCAGCTGAAGGTTTAAAGGGTTTTTTGATTAATTCAAAACCAGAGAATGCATTTGAACTCATAATGCCTCCACCAGTAAAAGACAACTCATTTGCCACTTTCATTGTTAATTAGAAGACTTGATTGTAATTTTGATATAAAGGTTTTAAATGCACAGAGAGCACGATACAAAGCAGCCATTGTTCACAATATTGACTCTGAAGATCTCATTTACATGGGATCCAATGGCATTGATATATTAAAGAAAATTGACATTGCCTCTATCTTCATTGGTGAATCATGAGCTAATTCCATGAAAGATGAATTCACATATGAAAAAGGGGGCCATATCATCTTAGTTACAGTTTTTAGTCTTCCTCTAGAAAAATCTCTGATCCCCTTCCTTATTATAGTGGCTATCTGTCTCATCCTGATAGTCATTTTTATGAACAAAGAATTTGTTCAGGACAGAAATAAAGCTAGAAGAAATAGACTTGGGAAAGATCAACTTAAACTCCCTGTACATAAATTCAAAAAAGGAGATGAGTATGATGTCTGGGCCATTTGTTTGGATGAATATGAAGATGGAGACAAACTCAGAATCCTTCCCTGTTCCCATGCTTATCACTGCAAGTGTGTAGCCCCCTGGCTAATGAAAACCAAGAAAACCTGTCCTGTCTGCAAGCAGAAAGTTGTTCCTTCTTAAGGTGATTCTGACTGACACAGAGAGTAGTCAAGAAGAAAATGAAGTGTCAGAATACACCCCTTTGCTTAGATCATTGGCCTCTGTCAGTGGTTTGGGGCTTTGTCAGAGTCCCACGCGCATCAGAACATGACAGAAGCTTCAGACATTGAGGATGATGACAACAAAGACACTGACAGCAGTGAGGCAGAGAACGAAGTGAATGAACACAGTGTGGTGGTCCAGCTGCAGCCTAGTGGTGAGCGGGACTGCAGCCTAGCATATGCCGTGTGACTTTCATAAGATGATGGCTCTACTTCCCTTGAAAATGTTTATTTAGGTGCATAACTTGATTTTTTTGCTCCTTTTAGAGATTCCTGTGGAAATAACTTATTTTTTAGTGTTCTAGTTTGATCAGATACCAAAACAGGCTCTTATCTGGTACTTATCTGCAAGACTGCACTTCATTTTAGTAATAAGTAATAATAGACAGGTGCCATAACTCAGTTATCAAGGATGAAATAAGGAAAAACATTTTCAAATCTCAATATAGCTTGCGATTAAGACTCATAACAGTATGGAAATGTTTTGTGTTTCACACATGAAATCAGTGTCATGGCCATCTCACATAGGCTAAAGCCAGTGCCCACACCTCACTGAAATCACTTATGAGTAAGTTAGAGTGCGTTCTGGTATTCCTCCATTGGTTTCACTAGTGAGAAGCAACAAGATATTTGACCATTTCTCCCCCTCCCATTAGCACCACACAGAAAAATCGAAACTATTCTTTTCTGTTCCCAAGCAGCCTGTTACTAGTGCAGATTTCAAAAAGGTTTTAATACTATAATGTTATGTATGACTATGTTCAACAAGTAATGTCTTTGGATTTACAAGACTTCAGTATCCTTCAGGGTTTTGTTGGGATCAAAGCTGCATAAAAATACCAAACTTTAGCAACTGTTAATACTCAAATCATATACCTCTTAATAAAAAGCATCACATGCTAATTAGCCCTAACCTATATATAGACAAAGCTGTTCAAGTATTAGATTATAACTAAATGCTTAACAGAACTAATGTGTTGAAATGATGTATTATGAAAAGCTAATATATATTATACAGCCTTGTAACTGTGTAGGAATTATAGAAATGTATAATCGAACTGCTAAAGAATTTTTATATGGCCTTACATGTGGAGAATTTGAATGCTAATTAAATTTATCCACTTTAAAAAAAATTACAGGAAGCAAAAGAGGTGGTAAGCAGCTCAGTGTTTTGGCAAATGAACGTAACAACCATAAGAGCAGGTCTACAAAGAAAACTTGTGCGCAGATATTGTGGCTCTCAAGTTGTCCCCTTCAGTGTAAACAGCCATTGTGCATTACTTGTTGACTGAATAGGACTGAAACGTCAAGGTCATTTGGGAAACTAGAATCCCAGTTGTGAATGTGTCCCATTTTACACTAGAATTCATCACAGTTTACTATTTGTCAGAGAATTGCTGCCTTATTTGATCAAATTTCACACTGACATCAACAAATCAGAAAAACTTTGAATATATATTTGCTACAATTTTTAGTTAAGCATACCTCGAAATATTTCTCCATCATAATTAGGCTGTCCTTATAGTACTCAACTCCTCAACAGGTTTAGGTAGCCCTACCTTCTAGGGTATTAACTCTTTCCAAAGCAAGGATATTGTCATTCTTGAAGTATATGGAAACCCCACTAAATGAATTGAAGCCTGCAATGGAAACATTTAATAGAAGATCTGTAGGGCCTATTTTATGTTTGTGAAGCTGAGTAAGGACACACAGGACATGGCTGTGTGAGTTATAGGTTCAGAGTATGAGGACTGAGGCGACACTTAAGCCTGGTTCTTATAATCTTATGCTTTGGAGAACACTGGGGATTCCCCCTGATAATGCAAGAAAAAACAAGCTCTGTGTGTGTGTGTGTGTGTGTGTGTGTGTGTGTGTTGCTTTAAAGGTAGTAATAACAGTAGGAAAGTGGAGTTGGGAGTGAGGGACTCTGGTTTACAAACAGCACTTTGCCGGAGCTGCTTCACACTAATAACTAAGCACCAAAGTGAGTCAAACAGAACTGGAATGCTGAACAATTAAGATTCTCTCCCCGTAAGCCCATCTCTATCATTTTATTAAAGGCTACTGGGAAAACACTTACTGAATAACTAATTCTAAATTATATTCGATGAAAACAAATTAATGTAATAATTTTCTTTCTGAAATTAATTTAAATCTCTGTGGATGCTGCAACAAATTTAGTCTTTACTGTGCATACAAAAAGTGATGCAAAGCCTTATTGCACTCGCTGCTTTAGGCGAAGATTCACTGTTTCACAGTCGCTGGTAATGACCATTATTTCGATTTATCCAGCTTGCCTTAATCAATCATTTTTGCCAATTTGGCTTAAATATTTAAAATTACAGCGTACTTTGTCAATAAAGAGCGTATTTGCTGTGATGCTCTTGGTTCCGAATGTTTGTTGTTTTCAAATGATTGTATTTTATTTCTAGAAATTCCCTCACTTGTGTTTCTCTTATATTTTATTTTTGTGGCTGAATTCAAAGCAGAAAATATAATTGTTATGCATAGTATGAAGTTTAGATGTTGCTTTTAGTTCAATAAGTACAAAATTGATTGTCTATATTTATGAGGCACTATTTCATGTAAGTGACTACCCACTGTTACCTGACAAATATTTCAAATTTATGTTATGTCTGAAAGTCTACACTAAAATTATAGATGTTTTCATTTTCTGTTAATCATAATAATATGTGTATTGTATTTATTTCATAAGACTTTAAATGTATTCAAGTGAAATGCACATTTTCCATGTTTTAAAAATCATTTATAGGGCTGGTGAGATAGCTCAAAGTACAAAGCACCTTCTTTGTCAAGCTCGGGCACCCAGGAATCCTCAATCCCACATGCCCTGCCAGCCATGCTTCTGGGGCATGCTGAGCAGGCCACCGAGTCTGAGCATGTTGGTGCACACCTGTAACCTCAGTGCTGGGAAGGTTGGAAACAGGAGGATCATCACACAAGGCCAATGGCTACCACTGATCCTAGGTACAAAACCTGCCTTCCGTAGGATGCTGTTGCTTTGATAAAAGAAAAAGCTAATTGCATGTAAGCCAAGCTTTCTCAGTTCCAAATGAATGTGTCAAATTACATGTTTTCAGTGTCACAATTCTATGTGGACTTGACCTTGGAGATGACAATTAGCACATACAAACCTGGAATTCAATAGAAAAATAAATGTTTCAATTTTGAGCATGCTCCTGGGGCTTCTTTGTTCCCCTGGCAGCAATAGCTCCAGTAATTTGGGACAGGAAGGAATTCAGGACTTTCTGAGGGGTTCCATATCTTCAGAACCAAACTCACTGAGTGTCCATTGCTTTCATAATTGACTTTCCCATACCAGATTGTGTGTCTGAGCTGCATAGTGAGACCCTGTACCAAATATATAAAATGAAAAAGAAATCCATTTATATTTTACCTATGTTTATTAATACATAAGTTACTAAGTGGAGAACATTTTAATTGAAATGTCATGAACATTTTGGATGACATCAAAAAAGGCACTGTGAAAATAAATTAGGATGTTGGAAAGGTTCAGAGAAAGTATAGAAACACCCAATATCCTGGTGAGAAGGCCAGAAGGCCAGAAAGACATGTGTCTTATAAATATATACAAAGGATGGGGCCTGACCCAGAGCACACAGAAGAATGTCCTTTTCTATTTCACAGTCTCAGCATCATTAGGGTTACCCCCTGTGTTCACATTTTTAAGCTCTCTTATTGTCTGCATACAAATGTCTAGAATGTTTTCCTGAGAAGATTCCAGTGAACACAATTTCAAGTCAAGAAAAAGCTACAAGTGGCATTAAACAGCCTCCTGACTGCCCTGCTCCACCAGCTTTTTCCAAGTAGGAGCCCAACTGGGTTCACGTTAACTGAAGATTCTCCTCTAGATCTTTACACTCTGACGGGCAAGGAGACTGGGCTGCAGCGAGAGGTGGAGCTGGTCTGCTCATGGGACTGCACCCGAACCTGGTGAATGTCCACCATATGAGCAAGTGTGTCATATTTTATGACAGCAAGATTCTTTTTACTCATTTTTTTCTTATTGAATTGCAAGAGATTAAACCCCACCTTTTGCACCGAGCTACATCCCCAATACATCTTTTCTTTACTTCATTTTTGGAGATGGGGTTATCCTAAGTATCTCAGGTTTTCTGCCTAGTTTGGACTTTCATTCCTCCTTTATCAGTATTCCACAGTGAAAAGATTAGAGGTGTGCACCACCACACTTGGACTCACACAAATTTTTGTGATGTAATCTTTGTGTAGTGCACTGTGTATTATGGATTTAACAATGGCTCTTGGAGAGGAACAAGAGTGTCCAAGAAGCCATTACAGAGGTGTGGCCACCAGGCAGCAGTAATCATTACATCTCAAAAAGATCCAAGAGTGCAGAGACGACGAGGGAGCCTAAGATAAGGATCGCACGTTTTCTTAGTCAAACAAGTTGTACTTTGGGCAAGTACATTGGAATGCAATTATGAACTCTTAATTTTGAGCCTGCTTTTCAAATTTGCATATTATTCTTCATGTTTAACCGGATTTGGGAAAAAAAAAAAAAAACCTACTAGAGAGCTCAGGTGAGAAATAGTAACACCTTAAATATGGAAAATTATGCTCAAAGTCTATGATGCTTATAGTTGTGTGTATAAATTGAGGTATTGGTAAATACAAAAACAATAACACACCTCTCTTCTCAGAAAGACATAAATTCATTAAACTTTCTAGACAACTGCTGAGAAGTGATATTTCCACTAACAATCAGTTCTAAAGCTTTTCCTAACTACAAAATGAGCCAACTTACAACCCTGTATATCTCAGTAATGACTACGTGCTTATTTAACCTTAAAATCTATAAATCATGCCCACAGAGGCAAGCAACTGAACAACAATAAAAGCTATAGAAATTACTGGAAGGAGTCCATTAGTAATGGTGAACTAGACCCCATTCTTATTCAGGCAAATACGGTACCCATTGTCTAAAAACCTCCTTTTCTATCCACATGCAATTATTTCTGAGTGAAAGAGGAAAAATTTCTTGCTTTAAACCTTTGCTTTAATGACAGCTTTAATTTGACTTCTCAGAACATTGGCTCTGTTGTGTTAGTTTACGAGGCAATAATGCACCGAGTCACTTCATCAACCAAAGTTAATATTCGTTGTGTACTTAATTAGACTTGACGGGGAAGAAAAGCAGGTATAAGTACTAGATTTACTCTAAAAATAATTGCAAACCTGGCCTGGATTAAATATGTACAGGGGATACATTAATCTTGTAGTGTACAGTGGAGATGTACAGTCGCTAAGGCAAGCTATTGGAAATTGCATTGCTAGATTTACAATCTCATGTTACACCATGGGTAAAACCATGACTTTGAATGAATTCCTCTTTTATATAAACAGAATAGATTTATTAAGAGAAAGAAAGATTCTGTCTAGGAAGAGGGACAGGAGGGGACTTGAGCAGGTTGCCCCTGAACGAATTCCTTTAATTGTAGATTATTACAGTTTTAGTCATTGTGAGACTTAGCTAAACACCCATTGAGACAATCTTACAGGGTTTATGAATATGAACTTTGAACACATAAAAAATGCATTTCAAAATTTAAGGAAAATCACATCAGTAATATAGTATGCAAATCACCAGCATTGAAAGGCAGTATCTTATGCAAATTCATGCTTTTCTTTTCTGAAATGCTACAAATGTAATTTTTTTTAACAGTAGATAAGTCACATTTTTTAGCTGTTCCTATGTGTGTCTCCAGCCACCATGACTGTTGCTCCCGTTGAAAAGAAAAATTAAGCAATTAAATGCTATTAATCCTGATATAAAATATCACCAACTTCTCATTAAGTGTTTCCAAAGCTAAAAATAAAACTTGCTTTCCTCTGTTTCCCTCCAAGGTATCTCTCTTGCTAACTAAATGTTACAGACTCAGCTCCATAGAGAAGAATTGTAGTATCTTAGCACAAATTTCCTAAGATGCACAGAGCATTTAAGACTTTCTCTCATAGCTGAATTTGGTCACTCAAGCTGTCTTTTGTTTTAATTGACAGTTACTATCTTGTGTAGTATTTGTAGTATTTTTCTTTTGTATGTAATTTCATTTCCTGGAAGAAAAGTTCACCGTTGTTTAAATGACGTTAATAAAGTGTTAGGTATAAGACAGCTATTGTCCTACTTTCTTTTCAAATCACACAATCCATTTATTAACCAAATGCTATAAGTTAACATTATTTCAAATCCTCCCTAAACTCTGGGTAATAATTGTTAATTCTAACTTGTATTTTTGCAAATAGTCAAATTAGATTACTCAAATGAGAGACTAAGCGATCGTGAACACTTTTCAAAATGTTTATGTGAATTACAATATTTCATTCTCATAAGAGTTTCACGAGGTAAGTGTTATTATTTTCTCCATTGGAGAAATGAAGAAATGGAAAGAAAATTGTTGAATAATTTTCATACAGCTAGTAATTAGGCATCCTGGCATTCCGCCAAGGCATACGTTGTGCTGTTTGTTCCTGCCTAACATATCATGATGTGAGTGACATGCAGGTTAACTAAGCCCAGAGAAAATATCCTAAAGTTTTATAACATTGAAATTAAACCAAGATCATGCATAAAAGGAGGCTAACGTAATTTTAAAGAGCAAGTTACATGTAAAAATTGGTCTCTCCTTACATAAATAAGATGTGAGAGCTAAGTGAGGCCTGAAGAAGTACAATCATGTCCTACTACCCAGCTCCATAAAGTGGCAGGACTGAAACAACCAGGATGCGCACTCCTACAGGCTGATAGGCCATCACTGATTATAGAATTATATTAATGTCATAAGGATGATTCAAGAAATCTAACCCATGTCCTATGAGTTTTGACCAGATATGGCTGAGCTCTAGACAGATCCCAGGCATCCTGTTACTGCTATTCACCAACCTGTACAGTCTCCCCAACTTGAGTGTTAACAGAAATCATCCACTCATTCATGATGGATGAAATATGGTAGAAGTGAGAAATGGTCGCTTCACAGTTGAGTGTACAAGCAAGACCTGGCTTTCAGTTGGGTGCTTTCATCTCTTCTGCTCAGAGCTCTCACTGTGAAGGCCAGATATCATGTTGTAAATAGCACACTAGGAAGATGCACATGGCCAAAAAGGAGCTTAGCCATGAGGCAGAGAGCAGCTGCACTATTCTCTCAGGCCAAAGGGCACAGTAGGAGGGCAGCTTCCCCCTAGACTGGGACAACTGCAGCTCTGCCCATCACTGAGCAAGCACTGCCACTGCAGGTAAATCCCAATCCCAAACCCATGACTAAGCTGCACTTAGATTCCTGACACACAAAACAGAGTTTTGGAGTCATGCATTTATATTATGCTTATATCTAAAGTATAATATAAAGAAAGGCAAAAATACATAAACCTAATGCAAGTACGTTTAAAATAACATGCTTTTAAGACCGAAGCCTATTCTTATGTCAGTGACATTGACTTAAGACCTGGCTTTCAGTTGAGCTTCTCTTCAGAGCTCTCAATTATTTTTAGTATGTCAAATTAGATATTTAGTAAAGCTTCTTTGAAAATTTCATCTAAATAAGGATTAATAAGCCAATTTCTCTTTAATAGATAGACCAGTGGTTAAAGAGGTTCCATTTGTACAGATTAGAAATAACTGAAATTTTCTCATTGTATTCATAAATGCCTCTAGGTGACATTTGAAAATTTTTGAAGCATATGTTAGTACTTTGTGATAATATAGCTACACTTTGTGCAATTATAAACAGTTGCACAAGAAACAAAGAAACAAATGAACAAAAAACAGTGGCCAACCAGGCTTGTTGGTGCATGTCTGTAGTCCAAACATTTTGGGGAGCTGACACAAAAGAATCTCAAGTTTAAGCATACTCTGGGTAATTTAAAGTAATCTTGCCTCAGAGTGAAAAAAGAAGATAAAGGATTAAAAATGAAATAGAGATATAACTCAGTACAGAGGCCTTGGATTCAAACCCCAATACTGCAAGATGAACGAAAATTTGCAAGTTTCTCCTTCAGTACAGGTGATGGAAGTGCTGTGCTACAGTGCGTAAGTATCTCTGGCCAGTTGGGAAATGCATTTTAGTAGTGATACACTACCCTTGATAGAGCAAAATTCATGTATAATAATTTTTACTACGTATGTCTCTGCATTAATCACTGAATGATAAACTAAATTCTGGGTATATGTACACAGTTCTTGACCATTTTTTAATATAATGTATAGATACTAAAGGTTTCTTTTCTAAGGACTGTTTTCCAGAACAACTGCAGAAGAAATTTTTGTGGAGTTTTAGGGTTTTTGTTGTTCGTTTGTTTGGATCCAGAAATCAAACTAAGGACCTTGCACTTGCCAAGTAAGCACTGTGTGATTGAGATAAATCACCTGTGGAATTCTTTTCTAAAAAAACTCAAATCATCTGAGAGTTGCTAGCAATATACTCATCAAGATAAATTTCAGGGAACATGGTATTTATTCACCGAATTTAAGTACAAAACTTAATTATGACTTCATTTCTAAAATAACATTCAAATGCATACATTCAAATAGAGGATGTTCATATCACGTGTAAGTATGCACATGGGAACATTTAGACTTGAAATCAGTAACAATACCACGAGCTAAATGAAGGTCAAATATTTTACTTCTATTTTCTTAAATGTTCCATTTCTTTTACAAATCACGTCAGCTAACATCTTTAAAATGTAGTCATTCTAAAATTCACAATTCTGCTGCTTTTATAGGCAAGTAAATTTACATTGGTGACTTAGATTTTGCACATCAATAACAAAGGAATCTATTAGGTTCATTTGCATGCCTACATCTGGTAGTCTGAACAACTACTTTGAAAATAACAATATCCAATGTAACAACCATTGTTGATTTCTTATCATCTTGTTTTGAACATCTATATTTCTTTTTATATTTTCTTCTTTATTTTTTTGTTTCAGAACTTTTGTTTGTTTATTTATTTATTTATTTGTATGGCCGGCTCAACCTGCCCTGAGGGCAGGGCTGGTGTAGCATGTGGTGCCAGGGATTGAACCGCGGTCCTTGCAGCCACCCAAACTTTCCTAAGCAGGCACTTTAGACCACTGAGCCATCCTGCCGAGCTATATTTTCTTTTTTAGTGATATTCTTTAGTGATGTTCTTTAATCTTAATCTCATTAAAATTAAATGATGTATTTTCAATTTCCATAAATTAATTTTTCTTTAGTTTTGAAAATGAGTATTAGTGTATAAAATGTTGGACAACATCCATTGATGAAAACTATATTGAAATTATTATTCACTGCTCTATTATTTCTTCAGAATCTTCTGTTCATGCACAATTTCTTTAGACCTTTAGTGCATACTTATTCTTGTAACAGCCTGCTTAATGACTTGCAACCATATCACAGAATGTCAGAATTCTCAGAAATTGGTAATCACAGAGCAGATGGCACTAATTATGTAAGTAACATGCAGCAGGCATATAAAAGGAATTCAGAATATTTCATAATGCATATGAGTGTATACGTGTGTAGGCCTGCAGAAAATAGTATGGATGATGTATAAGTGTATATATGTCATATACATAGGAAAGTCAAATAAACATGTACACATTACATTGGCATATTAGGTCAATATTATTTTCTCTGAGAAAAATACTTTGGGTTTGAAATATTTTCAATAGAACGTTATGTTCTATATTGTTGGACTAGATTCTCAAAATAATTTCTTAACTTTAGTATTTTCCTATTTGAATGTTGTTCTAATTAGAGTATAAGTCAAAAGAAAGTCATTACTTGCATCTATTCTATAGCAAACTGCTATTTTAGGATAAAGATAATATCATGCACTTAATATACATTTCCATTTCACAGTTTTATAGGAAGATAACACCTTAACCTCTAGAAACTAATTTTGACCCTCCGATCCTTTTCCTGTAAAAGCTATTGTCAATACCAATTACAACAAACACTTCAGACTCTGTGAATTTGAAACTAAAGTCACTCAGAAATATATAGCTACATACTTATTCTAGCAGCCTATGAATGTTTCACACACTGATACATTTCAATTAAAGTAAATGAACAGAGTAAAATTGTAGAATAGCAGATATTCTTGTAATTATGCACTTAACAATTCAGTTTCTTATGTTTAAGCTCTGCTCCTATTGGTAGTATCCCATAATGCCAAACACAATAAAGAGATTATCCAAATGTGTAACATGAATCAAGTATGGGAGAAGCTGTATAAAATAATATTCAAGTTGTAATTTGAATGTATTTAAAACAGCTTAAGGTGTATTAGGTGTAAGGTATAAACTATAATAAATGTTAATAAATTATTAATAGTGCATTCTGACAAGAATTAAAGATGGGCTTGATTCAAATGGAATTCCTGCAGGGGAAAACGTGCACAATTTATTTTATGATTTAAATTCTGTAGAGAGCACAGTTTGATATGCAACACTTCAGAGAATTACAAGCTCTAGAAACAATCAACTTTCATTCCAAATGATAAAAATTAATCCAGATGTTATTTTAAATTAAATTTAAAGCATTTTGCAGGCAGAAAAAAGACTGTGAAAATTATGAACCTTAAAATACTTGTTATCCACCAAAAATGGTGTTTTAAATTGCAATCAACCTGCCATAGTAATTTTCTACTTGAAAGATATATGTTAAAAGAAGCAATTTTGGTTCCAAAAGTCAGTTTTCAGTTCTTTGTCATTTTTTACCTTCTAAATTCAAACATATGAGATTGATGATTTCCCGGTCAAAATGTGAAGGTTCATAAACTACGAAAATTCTTTTGGGGAAAATTAAGGCATTGCAACTGAAAGAAGCTTATGGGAAAACAGTTGCAGTACAGAACACAGGTAGTTGGAAAGGCAAAGAAAGAATATAAAAGTATGATTTACACTTATACCACTTAAAATATGAGCTCCTAGCAGCAGCAGACATTTTTGCTCATTTTAAATATCAAAGTATTACAGATTTCATGCAGAGAAGTATTTATTTTCCAAATGAATTGTATAAAATTTGCTTGCAAAATTTGGTTTTCTATATGAACCTAAAATATTTGCAGTCATTTTCAGGCAAATATATCTGAAAATTTCCTTAGATTCTGCTCTGGCTTTATTAAAACTAGGGAGAAAACACAGAAATACATCAGAAAGCTCATCTGGCCACGAAGGAGGGAGAGCCTGGGCACCGTTAGTGTGAGGAGAGTCAGGAAGGTCTTATTGTGGAATCCTGTGGCTTCTCTTCTTCAGTACAATACAATAGAAAAATTCTCATATTCCCTTCACACTCCCAGCAGTTGAAACTTGATGAGGAATCTGAAGCTTAGCATGAGAAAAATTTAGCATGGGTGTACAGCCAGACTTTCTCTGACTTTTTTTTGAAAGAGTAAGCACAACGTGCACAGACCAAAGGAATTTACAGATAATATGCAGGCTTCATAGCAGAAAAGGTTATTGCTGCTATACCAAGTCTTATTATTTTACGCTTTACACTTATTGCATGTTATCTTCAGATACTAAGACATACAATGCCTAGCACTCCAGGTTTCCAGCAGCAAATGCTTTGAAATGCAAGGTAAGTGTAGGATATCTTAGCAGTTGGGCCACTGAGCCACATTTAACTTCTCTTGAATCGCTGAAATAGAGAAACAGTAAAAGTGTAATTGCCTTGATTATTTTATTGTGTATCAAAATTTCAAATGAAATAAATTTGGAAGCTCTGCAAAAAGCTCTGGCTGCTTCGTTGTTGCCAAGTTTTGAATGTTTATTAGACAATAAAATGTACCTCACTAAATAGATTATTTCCTTTGAAACATAAACATTCACATTTATATGTGTCTATTCAGATTTACTTTATGAAAAATTTATTTAGAGAGCTAGCCTTTTGTTATCACTTTATATTTTATGTTTCTATAAAATGACCAAAATATTCTGCAGTTTCACAGATATATCATGTATTTACCACTTCTAATGTTTGCAGAGAAGACCTGTAAATGCATTCATTCATGTATGTCTATAATCATCTATTTAGTCCTTTTAGGCTTTTTTGTTTTATACTGGATATATGTTTTATGAGACCACATAGGTGGAAATATTTCAGAAACAGAATCTTTGAGCTCACAAACTAATATACTTTTAAGATATATTTCACATAATAATAAGCTCATACTAATATATTTTCAGCTGCTTTTGTATACCTGCTGAGGTTATATATTTTACCTATTTGAAGATAGAAAAGGACTGAGGAGATAACTCAATGGAGTAAGTGCTTCTCTGGCCTGAAGGCCCAAATTCAATCCCTGGAACCACCAAAAAAAAAAAAAAAGATAAGAAATAATTATAAAAATATTTATGTAATTGAAAATTATAATATATGGACATACATCAGTTTCTATTGATAAAATTCTTATTGTGGTATAGTGATTTGTAAAATATTGATAAATCATTTGTCTTTAAACTACATAATCATGAATTGTTTGAATAACCAAAAGAGTAAAAAATGCTGTGCAACTTACTGATAAATGCCCTTTGTTAATGTTGCTAACTCCCTGATGATAAAGTAAAAAATACAGATCTCTTCTGTTAGTACTTTGGTGAAAATATAGCTATACTTTTAGTTACAGAGCTATCTACATGAAACTGAGCTTTGGGGCCCGGCAGGATGGCTCAGTGGTCTAAAGCGCCTGATTGGGGAAGCTTGGGCGGCTTCAGGGACCGCAGTTTGATCCCTGGCACCACATGCTGCTCCAGCCCTGCCCTCGGGGCGGGCTGAGCCGGCCATAAAAATGAGTGAATAAACAAACAAAGGTTCTGAAACAAGAATAAAAATAAAAAAATAAATAAAAAAAGAAAAATAAAACAAAACAAAAAAAAAACTGAGCTTCATCTTTTGAAGTAATGAGACATAGTATGTGCTTATTTGGATAGCAAATAGAATCGAGAAATCACTGTACTCCATTCTAGACTTCAAGAACTCTATAATGATTGTATATGTTGTAATATTTGGTAGAGTATTTTACCTTAAAACTTCATTCTACTAGTAGCTTTACAGTTCACATTGCAAGCAGGTGTATATTTTAGATAAACCTGCTTAAGATACCATAAATTTTACAGTACAGATAATGGATCATTATAAAAGTAGTTAAACATTTAATTCTAGGTAGCTACATAAGACTGACTATATTGCTTCATTTCCTCTTCATTATATCTCCATTTGTAAAGGTAGATTTTAGTTTTTGGCTGTAATTTTTAACCACGATTTCAGTCTGTCATACTGAGTGCAATGGTGTAGAATTATTTACTGTCTACATATCTCAGGGAACTTAAATTTTTAGAAGAAGGCCTAACTAAATAATTAAATGTATGTTCACCATAGAGGCTGTGTTATACAAAACACAAGTAAATGTTTGTTCTGAGACAAAGACTGAGAAATATTCCTTTTTCACACTGATCATAAAAGTTGAAATAGTTTTAGATCTAAAACTGTGTCTAAGATATATTGCTATGATCGAAAAAGTCCTTTAGTCAAAGTGACATGAAAGGAAAAGTAGAGAGCCCTGCCCTTTCATGCAAAGTCCGCATGGCCATGTGGTCTTAGACCCATGGGTACACTTGTCTGAGTCTTAGTCTCTTAATCCACTCTAGAAAAAGAAGAGAACTGAGCTAATGTCCTTCTTCCTCTAAAATTGTAGAGAGTTAACTAAAATAGACTTAACATGAATTTTTCAAAATTTGTTTCCAGGATCTAGCAAGATAGCTCAGCAGACTAAAGAGCCTGTAGGCAAGCATAGGAAAGCACAGGGGCCTCTGTTTGATGCCTAGTACCACATGTTGTGCCAGCCCTGACCCCACAACAACAAAAACAACATAAATCATTTTTCAGAAATGCAGATATTAGTCAATCCATTACTTTATTGGGATAGCAAGAGTGTAAGATCTCTTCCAGCCTGGCCCCTGCTTTTATAGCTCTTCTAAACTATTAGGTAAATTAAGGTGCTCTTTTGCAATCTACTCTACTGGAGTTATTCAAATTGCCACCAGTCCAAGCAATACCTCATTCTGCTCCCTGTTAGTTTCCTGTGGATATTATCACCTAAGCCTGAGGAAAGATAGGTTAGAGCCCATTGTTCTGGTTCTGTTGATAACTGTACGATGCATAGGTCTGTGACATGGAGGGGGTGCTAATCTGTCATACAGAGAAGTCAGTGTTTGAGTAGTTAGTCCCATCAATATGTAAGTCAAGTTAAAATCTCTGTCAGGGTGCTGGGGAGATAGCTTTGAGGCAAAGTGCCTGCTGGGCAAGTGCAAGGTTGTGAGTTCGAACCCTGGTCCCACAAAAAATAAATAAATAAATAAATAAATAAATAAATAAATAAATAAATAAATAAATAAAATCTCTGTCAGGTTGCTTATGTAACTGTACACAATCTGATTTTAATAATTGGCCAGTACTCCAAAAACATTAAAATGTTCTTGTGAAACATTAAACATTTAGAAGCCTTTAAAGTTGAAAGATAATGTTGCTCCGCTAGAATGCAAAATCTGTGAGGGCAATTAGTACTGAAGTAGAAATCAGCCAGGTTCAGAGACTGACCTGTGATGCGGGATGACAGCCTTGTTCTCGTAGCCAAAGTGAACACCAGCATCCCCTGGACAGTGACAGTTTCAACTTAAATCCTCCAGATTTCATTTCCACAAGTATACCAAGAAAAGTCAATGACCTGGGGCAATGATGATCCCAAAATGAGCCTGGGAAACCGGCTTTAACATAGAAAGTCAGATTATTTACATACATTTTCTTTACATTTACTCTCCCAGTGGATTTCCTTAAAGAGAAATGATTAGGAAACATGATGTTACACAGCTGGGCAGGCTCAGCAATGTCTTCTGTCATCACTGTTAATCACAAAGCAGACAGTGCTAGGTCCTGTGGTTAGCTCGTAGGGCAGGCCTGTCATGCACCTGATGTGGCGTTTTCTATGCTGAAGCATTTTATTTTATATTAATAATGAAATAACCCTACCTAGTATTAATAAAACAATAAACACGTTCTCTCAGGGATAGCCAGAACTCCTCCCTAGTACATGCAGAACCCAAGGCATTTAGATGTATAGCTTTTCATTTTCCATGCACCTATTTGCTGTTTGAAAACACCTCAGTTTCTGCTGTTGCGCTTTAAAACACATTTATAATGAAATCCTGAGAAGGTAATTCATCAAATTGCAGTGTGAAATGGAACAGGTTTTATAGCAGTTTTGTTGTGAAAAAAGTCCTAAAAGCCACAGTGAGTAGTACTTGACAAAGGAAAAATCAAACAAACAAAAAAAGAATTGGATAATATAAAATCAACTTTGTTGCTAACAAATCTGAAAGCTCTTAAGAACAATGATGGGTGTGTTGGTAGGCAACTGACTACACGAATCAGAAGGACTTAGCTGCCTGAGCAGCGGCTCTAGCCAGCCGGACAGTCAAAACAGTTCTACTGCAGTGGAGCAGCCCGCTGCTCTGGGCATCAGAGTATAAATAAAACCCAAGGATGTCTGAAAGGGTTGGTTTCTTTCCTATGTTTCATTATTTATTTAACAAATGTTAAAATGTAGACTACACATCCCTTGACCATAATTTTCCATAGATTAGCTTTTAATTTTCAGCCAGTGGTCTTACCTACTGCTGGTCTTAATATTGAAAGTAAACAGTGATTCTGATTGGAATGAAATGTTATGGCAATATTTCATACTGGGATCACTTTCTGCAGATGTTTTCATTTTATTTTCTGTTTACTCAACCTTGTAGGGAAGCCAACATTAGTAATATACATGATGTAATTCAATTTTTTTTTCTGACTGTAGGAACTATTTGAAAGGGTATCAAATTATATCAAAGGTTATGTTTAGATAGCAAAATCGCATAGGCAACTTATGCAAAGTGTGGGGAAACTATTAGCTTATATGCTTTAGGAAGACTTGATGCAATAATTGTCAAGGTTTTTATGCAAATAACAATATGATTATATTATTATATATGACCTCAAGGCCATTTAATGTTGACTACTATATTTGGACTTAGTTTAGTTCTGAGAGAATTATTTTTAAAACAGTCATATTTAATCTGACATGAATTACTGACAGATTTAATAGTTGTAATTGTCCTATATATTTTTTCACACTGTAAAATTCCTCAAATTCCATAATATGATGGTCAAATGAAATATTTCAACTTCTACCAAATAGGCACAAAGTTAAAAATGAAAAATCCCATAGGATATAACATCAATATTCTAAAAAAATGGTTGTGTGTTATTTGAGTAAAGTTATAGATTTTTGCTAATTGCAGGAATGGATTTTATGCCTTTATGGAAATTAAGTCTAAGTAGTTTCACATTAATATGTCTAAAACAACTTTTTCATTAGTAATTTGTGTATGTTTTTTTAATTTATAAATCTCAGAGCAAAGAAAATTTCTCCTTGTGTGTGTGAGAGACAGAGAGACAGAAACACAGAGAAAGCACCTTCCAAAACATAGGATGGAAGCTATAAAAGCAATACTAAAATGTATTCCTTCTAAATATCAATACTTCTCTTTTTATTTATTTATTTTTGTCTTTTTGAGACAGGGTCTCACTATGCAGTTCAGGCTGGCCTTGAGCTCACTTCTGGAGCCCAGGCTGGTCTCAAACTTGCATGGATCCTCCTGCCTCAGCCTCCCAAGTGCTGGGATTACAGGCGTGCGCCACCACGCTGGGCACTAAATATCAGTACTTCTAAGTGAAAGGAAAAGATTTAACATTTATGTTCTCATCTGTGCTTCTGGGCTGGATTTTGGTAGAGATGTGTTTAATAAAATTTCTGTAAACTTGAGAAGGTATTTGTGCTTATTTAGAGAATATAGCAGTTAAATTATTCTCCTCTATCTATTGCTGACAAAGGCTACACAGTGTGGAACATGGACAAGGCAGGTAATGCAGGTCTCTTAGCCTACATGAAGAGAAAACTGGGCACTGATTTTAAACCTAAGAAAATGTGAAGCAACTCAAGAAAGAGCAAAATGTGTCTGTCTTATTCATGTGAATTCTGTTTACCTAAGCATTTGCATTTTCCTAAACATTTGTCTTAAAATATAAAACCAGGAGTATGATAGCACAAAATTCATACTGCTTTTTAGAGTCATTACTTAAAATAGTAAATAAAAATGAATTTTCATGAACATATTAAGAATAGTGAAAAAGCAAAACTATTTAAATTTCCCTTACTGTTTAAAATGCAATGAACTTTTCTTTTAAAGTGCTCTCTTTAACAAAATGACTTTATTCATTGATTTTTCTTTGCTTTTATAGAAAAACACATGCAGGCAAGTTTCATTCTGGAGTTTAAATATATTTTCCTTAACTTAAGAGATGCATGGCTCACGCCTGTAATCCCAGCACTCGGGAGGCTGAGGCAGGAGGATTGGTGCGAGTTCAAGACCAGCCTGGGGTACAAAAGTGAGCTCAAGGCCAGCCTCAACTGCATAGCGAGACCCTGTCTCAAAAAGACAAAAAAAAAAAAAAAAAAAAAAAAAGATGCAGTTATAAGCCATGTGAAATAGAGACAAATAGTATGTGGAGGGCTGGGGAGATAGCTCAGGGGTACAAGTGCCTGGACAGAAAGCGCAAGTTGCTGAGTTCAATCCTCGGTTCCAAAAAACAGTATGTGGGCCTGCTGAATATGTCTTGTGAAATGTTTAACTATTTATAAGTTAAGATTATAACTTATAAAAGATTACCTTTGTGATATTTCAAAACTCTTTAGCCCACCTTATATTTAATATAATCCATCATTATTTTCAACATAGTATTCCAACACTGTGATTTTATTCATAGACTCATCCTTAGATTTTTCAACAAAAGTATTCCCAGCCATACGGGAAGCTAAATGGTGTATCAGCCACCTACACCCCCTCATGATACAGTGATTATTCCAACACCCTCTTTTTGTTGTTATTAGTTAATATCATCCTGATACAGAAAAAGATGCAGGGCATATCTTTCTCCATTAGCAAACACAGCACAAAAAGAGTTACAGTTTATCTTTGTGAAGATTTCTCTTAGGAGCTGTTAAAAAAGTGTGAGCCTAGGCAGAAATGCATAGAGCTATGATGTCTGTGTTCATATTTGTAGCAAGATTCTTTTTAATGTACCTATTAGTGGGAGCTAAACAGTTTGAATGTTGAAAGGACGGGGGATGCAATTGATGTATAGTGCAACCATCAATGGAATGCGGAGCTCATTAAATAGGACACATTTTATATAACATGAATTAGAGAGGTCTGAAACCTTGGTGCTTACATTATTTCCAACATAACTATGCTAGTTAAAAATAAAGAATTAAGCCTAAACATGCAGTGTCCTTCACACAACTATTAAAATACAGAGGAACTCAAACTTGAAATCAGCCTCCATACAATGTGGGGGCTCTACTTAAGGAGTTTCTCTGACAGACAGTAGTTACAATATGCAATAGTTTTAAAGAAGTGCAAATGATTTCCTATACAAGATGCAAAGTTGCTCTACATTCTGTAATGCAGAGATTTCTACCAAATGCAGAGGGAAGAAAATACATGTCCAAAGTTGGCCTTCGGCAGCCTAAATGGGGTTCTTGCCTGGGGCACCCCCATTTTGGAGAAGGGATAGAGTTCCAGCACTTACTACAGTATTTCTCTTCCTTTCATCTAATTACCTGTGGCTTTCTTTGCTTCGCTTCTAGGAGGCTGCAAGACTTCCTGCTTAGAAGCTGCTTCAAGACATCCTGACACAAGCTGGGTGTTCAGTGCCTTGGGGCAGCCTGGAAGCAGTGTGAAGGTTACTGTGGTTGAATGGATCAAACCAGACAGAAGAACTGTGGGCCCCTTAGAAAGAGCAAGGCACCAAAATGTTCGCAAACGGGCCACACAAGCATAGGATTAGATGGTTACCACAGTTACAGTGACTTTTGTCTCCTACAGGTACATTATTCATCCTTGCACTTAACAATACAGAACTGTTGATCTATAGTCTATTGTTTAACTACACCTGGGTCCAAGAATTCTGTAGTTATGTAACCTAGTATAGAACCAATACTAGAACATCCCCAGAGAAAATAATTATGTTACCTTATTTGGACCTTAAAGGAGGAGCAAAATTCATGTATGTATGTACATATGTATGTATATGTATTTATATTTGCTTATTAATCAATTAACTAATTTACTTATTATGTGCTGAGTATTGAACCTAATCTTTATATTCTAAGGATGTGATCTACTCCTGTATTTCACTCCAAACGCTATGAGTCCCCTTTTAAAGTTTTAATTTTAATGAAAATAACCTGGAATGGAATTGCTTTGTAACTTAGTATCACTCTTAGTATGCCCTCTAATACAAGAAAAGCATAGCATAATATAAAACATTAATAAATGTTGCTTGACATGGCTCACTGTAGGGAAATAATTAATACATAAACAAAGCGTAAAACGAAATCCAAAGGTGGCAAGTAGTGGATTATAGCTGAATTTTAGTCCTATACTACTAATTTAATAGGTTCAAGGCGAAATGTATACACACAGACACACCACACATACACACACACACACACACACACACAGTCCGGCATCTGATTCTCTAGCCCATAACTCAGGGACCAGCTTTCATAAACTTACAGAGCAAAACTCTCTGAGGGCTTGCACAGGGCTGAGGCACCACTTGTAAATCTGTCTCGAAAGGAATTCGGGAGCTACCCATTCACATAGCCAAGAAAGCCACAGAATTTTTCTTCTGAAGCAGGTGTAGGAGTGTATTGGAGCCGACAGCTGCACAGGCTGCAGCTTGGGTACAGCCTTCTCCCCTGGAGCTCCGCATGAATTTTTGTTGTTTGGGAAAGAAAATGTGAAAGGGTGATGAAAGAAGCCCTGCTGCAGCTGACGTGTGAAGACCGAGCTCTTTCAGGGATCCATGAAAGGCTAAAATTTGTATGCTGTTTTGATGTATTCTTTTATTTCTTTTTCCTACATAAATTAGAAATATAAAGTCACCCCCCTTTCTTTATGTTCCCTCTACCAGTTGCTCCATTTAATTCCTCCTTTTGATAATTACGATGGCTAAATGAAAGGGGAAAACATTGCAGCTATAAAGGAGAGCAGGTGAAGCAAGTAGTTTAAGGGCATTATTTGGAGACCCATGAAATGAGCTTCATAAGTTGTGGAAAATAGATATAATTAACATCATAACTTATTGAAATACACAGGCATGTATATGGCATCATTCAAGAAAATTCCAGGAAAAATAATACTATGGCCCACTATTTAAATTAAGGACAATAATTTACATTCTGACAAATAGTAATGGACTTCTTTCTAGACAATTATTTTTGGTGAACATTGCTGTGTTTTTGAAAAATTATAGATCCTATTGATTATTCAGGAGAAAAAAAGGCCATGGGTAATATTACCTACAGGCCAGGCATTCTATTAGTTGATTTGTACACATTACTTCATTAAATTCTTATAAGTCTCTTGAGATAGGTAATATGGTCTTCATTTTAAAGATGAAAAAGCTGGGTTTAATGAGGCAAAATAACCTGCAATTGGCCTTCAGGAAACAATAAGAAAAAGACTTACTGAAGTTCAAATATTCTTAAACTCAGTAAAGGAGGTTAGAAAAAGGCAAAAATCTCCTTCCTAAAAATGTAAGTAGAAATTAAGCAAAGGACACAATAAGCCCAATATTGTTTTAGTTGTAGCTCATTTTACCGTGAGCACCATGAAAATAGTTTTATTTAAAATCATATATATATATATATATATATATATATATATATATATATATAGTTTATTAAAGAAAATGTTCTGGAGTAAAATTAAACAAATACTCTATAATATATTAGATTTATAAAGCTAGAAGAGGAGAAAACATGTTAACTTATAAGATAAAAGTCAGGTGGCAATTGTTTTCCAATTACAGTGTCAAGTGCTGAAAATATCAGTATATCAATAAGTAGAAAAATACCCAACTAGTAGAAGTAATCTATGTCTTTCAATGAATGAGGGGAAAAGAGAAGGTGTGACAGCTTGTAGCCACATCGGTATCAATGGACTGCTTTTCGTAAATGTGTAAAAATAAACCCTTAGGACCAGCCAGACAATTCAGGGGACTAAAACACCTTTTGAGGCATAACTCAGTGGCTGGGGTTTGATCCCCAGCCTGCCAAGCCAGCCCTGCCTCTAGGGCACACTGAGACAGAGATTGAGATTGAGATTGGACGTGGTGGCACACACCTGTAATTCCAGTGCTTGGGAGGCTGAAAACAGGAGAATCGCTACAAATCCGATCTACATAGTGAGACCCTATAGACCCTGCAGATTCTGTACCAATTGCATAAAAAAGTAAAAATAAAAGATAAACCCTTGTTATAAGCATAAAAAGCTGTACTAGAATTATGGAATACTAAAATTAAGCCACATATCGCTTCTCGGCCTTTTGGTTAAGATCAAGTATAGTTGCAAAATGTAAAATAATGGAAGAGCTGTTCTTTAGTGCGCACTGTGGAGGGACACCACACACCAGCAAAGACTGGTGAGTTTTCAGAGAACACAGTTTTTCATATGAACAATGAGGGGAGTGCACCAGAAGCCCTTTAAGTGTATAAAGGCACTACATTTCTGACAGACTTTAGTAAAAAAGCAGAACCACACAGAACTACAAAGATGAATTATCTAAAGGATGACACACTAATATACTTATGTGACCACTACCAAACAAGAATGATTCAAAAATTAAGTTACAAATGTAAGTAAGCTGACAAAGGGAGTTTTTAGAAGCTCAGTTTATGTCTGCATGTGCAAAATAAATTAACCATGATGCATTGTATTGATTCGTTAGAGTTGTCTTAATATACCCACCGGTGGTTTTAACATCCGTTCAGCTGAAATGATTACCACCAATCAAGAGGCTGACAAAAATAAGATGATTATACATAGCGGCATCTGGGCATTTATTTTTGTGATTATCAAAAGAGCTCCTAACTTAATGGTATTCATCAGCCTGTGTTAAGTCCGCAGGAGATATTTATTAGCTAACTTCCAAGAGAGGCAAGCCAAGTATTTTCTCTTTGTGCTGGTCATGAAAAGGATCATTAATAAACTGAATTGCCCAGAATGTTAAAAACAATAATCACAAAAGCCCTCAGATCTCTGTTTCTTACCATTTGATTGTGTTTTATCCTGAAAACATTAAGATTGCTTTCATTCAAATTTAAAATTAATTAATTGTTTTCTGAAACTATTAGGGCAAAAAGTTTGGTGTGGATATACATATTACACTTCAACCTGAAAATATTATTTGTAACATCCCGATGCTGAAGACACGTATTGCCAATTAATGTTTGAAAATCTTTTTTCTTTAATAAGTCTGCTGTAAACCATAAATTTAATGGTTGAGTTACTTCCATTGATAAACTTCCATGATCTCTCAATATTTGTACTTGCCGTGGTCACAGTCACTTTTATTTGCTTTTCTTTGCCTGCCTGCCTGCCTGCCTGCCTGCCTTCCTTCCTTCTTTCCTTCCTTCCTTCCTTCCTTCCTTCCTTCCTTCCTTCCTTCCTTCCTTCCTCCTTCCTTCCTCTGTCTCTGTCTCTGTCTCTGTCTCTGTCTCTGTCTCTCACTCTTTTCCCTCCCTCCCTCTCCCTCCATCCTTCCTTCTTTCCTTTTCCTGAGACAGGGTCTAGAGAGTGGCTCAGATTGGCCTTGCACTCCCTCTGCAGCCCTTCAGCCTCAGCTTTGCACTGTACTTCTGAGCTTCAAGGTGTTCAGGGGCACCATTGAAGGGGTTAGCTGAGTAGGGCAGAGCCTTCAGAAGGGCCTTATAAAGGAAGTCTGGAAAATTCAGTTCTCTCTTTGCTGCATCAGGATAGTCCTAGAAGTCTCTGTCCATGAACTGCAAAACAACCAGGGAATCTGCTAGCACTTCATCTCAGGATGCCTAGCTCTGGGATCTGAGAGAAATTTCTTCTGTTAATGAGCTACTTAATTCATGACATTTTGTTTTAGCAGCTCAAACATTCAAAGGCCTCCTAAGATGTTATGAGTTACAAAAAGCAAGCTTATAAGAGAAGACCAGTGAGAGTGTTTCCCATCTCAAAATGCAGTGAGGTACAGAGCAGAGGACAAGTGGGACTGTAAATAGGCTTCAAATAAATGGAACTGAATTCAAGACTTTCCTCCATTTGTTTTTTGCTGTTACTATTTGTTTATTGTTTTGTTTTGTTTTGTTTGTGCAGTGTCTCACTACGCAACTGGAACTCTTAGTGGTCCTTCTGTTTACAGCCTCCCTAGTGCTGAGATGACAGGCACACACCACCATGCCTGGACATGGTTGCCAGCTCAGTGTACCTGGGGGTGGGGCCCATGGGGCCCACGGGGCATGTGGTGCCAAGTATGGAACCCTGGCCCCCATGCTTGCCTAAAGCAGGCACTTAGTCTTGCTGTGCTATCTCACTGGCCCTTTTCTTCTGTATTTTGGAGCACATGTGCAAGAAACAGTCTCTGAACTTCAATCAGGTATAAATCAGAAAAATGTTGTTTCCTTCCCTGAATGTACCATAAAGAGAAATAATATGTACATTAGCTCCTCAGTACATATCAATTGAATATATAATCAGTGCCAGAAGAGACTTAGGTTCTTTAGGACATAATGTGAAGGATGGCAAAACTTAGCCTTGCAGAGATTATGTTCTGAAAGGAAGGAACAACAGAAGCTGAAAAACGATGCATACAATAGATACCTGTTTTATATTCATGCAAAACAGATAACGTTAGAGGCAAGTGTAATGAAATAATCAGTGATGGGTAATAGGATATTGTACATAATGTTTAAATTTTCTGCAAACAGTAGCACATCTGTTTTAATCACTCTCTCAGCGTGCCCTGGGGGCAGGGTCTGCATGCCACACAGGAGATCGAAATACTATTGCTTTTAAACTTAAATATCATTTAAAATGGGGCTGTTCATATAGTAATTGCTCAATAAATCTGCATTTGTTGCCCTTGCTTCTTTCCTGTCTGAACTCTTGGAGTAGCTATTCAACTGAGTCTTCGGCCTTCCCACCTTAGGAAACTTCCTAGAATGTCAACATGGACACTTCCTATTTTTTCAGTGTTTCTTCTTTGCTTTATCACAGAACACAGAATCCTTTGCTGCAGTCACTTCTAGGGGCAGCTGTTCCAGTCTTCTCGGGCACACTCAGCACCACCTTCTTGCCTATCATAATGCTGAAAACAATGATATAAATTATCTAATTTTATTTTGTCTCCTTCATTGCACTGAGAATCTGTCATAAGAAGGAAAGGAATCCTATTCATTTCAGTAGGTATTAATTGGATGTTCTATAAATGAAAGAACAGTTGGTGGAGGCTAGCCACTGGACACATAGAACAGCTTCCAACTGTGGGCTATGGAATAGCCCCAAGCCTTTCTATTAAACTTGATTTTGATAACGTTTTGGTTGATGGACCATTTTGTTTAATCCTATCTTTACAAACATTTTTTTAAAATAATTTTTATTTTATTTATTTATTTTTTTCTTGTTTCACAATCTTTGTTTGTTTACTCACTCATTTTTATGGCCGGCTCAGCCCACCCCAAGGGCAGGGCTGGCGCAGCATGTGGTGCCGGGGATCGAACCGCGGTCCCTAAAGCCGCCCAAGCTTTCCCAAGCAGGCGCTTTAGACCACTGAGCCATCCCGCGGGCCCCTTTACAAACATTTTTCCATGAATTAGTCTTGTGGTTTGCACTGGCTTCTGCTCTGAGGTACTAATGTTCACATCGCTATAAAAGAATTATTTGGAGAGGTGTTGAAACAAGGTCTCACTATGTAGTTCAGGCTGGTCTTGAACTCACTGCAGTGCCCAAGCTGGCCTCAGATCACTGGGATCGTCATGCCTGAGCCTTCCCAGAACTAGGATTATGGCCTATACTTCCAAACTTCCCTAGGAACCGGTTTTGTTTTTGTTTTGCTTTATCTTGGCATAGAATTGAGATCAAGGTGTCCCACTTGCTAGGCAAGCACTGTGCTACTGAGCTACATCCCCACCCTGAGAAGTCATTTTCTAACAGATTTTTTACACTACTTTCTGACACAAAGCGTGTTCCTGAAGTGTTGTTTTATTATTGCACCACCTCCGCTTTATCATGCCTTTCTTCATCTTTGAAGGACAAATTTTCAAGAACTCTCCCAGCACTGCAGCTTTCTGTGTGGTGATTGCTGCTCTGAAAACTCTCAGCTCCAGCTCCTGGAATGTGGAACCCTAAAGGCGCCAGAGGAAAGGAAGCGTGGCGGCCAGGAGGGACTAGATGTCAGCTCAGCCGCCCCAGCCTCAGCCACCCTGGAAGCATCTCTAGAACCAGTTAGATTCTAGCTGTCCTTGGGATTCCCGAGTCCGATGCAGGGCCATATCTGGAGCCATCTTCTGAGTACACTGCCCTTGGGTGGGTGGCCAGTCCACGCTCAGAGGGCCATGCGGGTGATTCACCTTTCACCCACCATCGTGCTCCTGCATGCGGCAAAGGATCAGTAACATATGGAAGGCTACAGCAACTAGGGAGCTCCACAGTATGTGGAATGTAACAGAGTGGAAATTTAGCCACATGAGTCAGCCCTGATATCCCATTCCTAATGGAGACGATCATGCCTAGGGAAAGAAGCCAAATGCAGAGAGATGAGGACTGCATGGTTTCACACATAGGCGGGACCCAGAGTAGGGGGACACATGGAGGGTAAGAGTAGAATGGGGTTTTCAGAAGCTAACAAGGGTAGAAATGAGGGAGGGATGGTAGGTCAATTAATGGGCACTAAGTTAAAGAAATGGAAGCAAGAAGTTTTGGTGTGCTGTTGTACTGTAAGGTGCCTCTAGATACTGACAATGTTCTGTACTTTGCAAAATGGAAAGAAAGGACTTCAGAAGGACTTACCATGGAAGAATGTTAAATATTCGGAAAGATAGGTACCTTAACCTGAGTTCATATTGTGTAATGTGTACATATAAAAAGCAGCATACCGAACCTCATTAAGAAACATAATTTTAATATGCTTATTTATCATTTGAACATATTTAATTTAAAAATAAAGCCCCCAAAGCAAAGCAAAGCAAATAAGTATACCAATAAACAAGAAAAGCCAATGTCAGGTATGGTAGAATATTCCAATAATCCCAGCTACACTGGGGGGCTCTTCTAGGGGGATCACATGGCTCAGTCTAGGTCTCATAGCAAGAATTCATTAAAAAATACAAATAATAGATACAAAATACAAAGACAAAACAACTTTGGTTTGGGCAAAATAGAGCAAGTCTCTACACACACTTTAAATATAGACATAATTTGCATAATATATTTCTAGAAATTCTGCAAACGAAAACAATTGAGGACCACTCTTATATCCTGGGTTGAATATACATGTATCAGTTGAGGTACAATAATTTATGTGAAATCAGCACTAGATAAGGTACTGAAAAAAGTTTAAGCAATGCACCAGGGACCCATCAGCATCTCCAAATTATAGTCAGCAGCACTGACTCTGCTTTGTTATGATGTTGCCAGGTAAATATTACTAAAAATGCAGTACATTTTAAATTATAGGATAAAGTTATATTAGGTGTCTGCTACCTCATCTAAGTCAGGAACACCACCTCACCCCTCACCTTTGCCACAGTGAAACGGGATGGTCTAATTGTTTCTCTCAGAAGCAAGTACCTTCTACCTTTTGCTTTGTCTATGGAAACCTAGGAACATTGGCAAAAATTTTATTTAGATATTTCATTATCACCAAGTTCTTTTATGCTTTCAGTTAATTATGAAATTTGTGAAGTATGCCAACAAAATGTATGTTTAAACCTTTATACAAAAAAAAGGTTTTAAGAATCCTGACTTCTACATATATGCCTGATATGAAAATCTAAAAGGGGAAATCTACATAAATGTGAGAAATGAAAACCTGTTTCAGTTTGTTACATATCTTTCTGTTTATTGGAACAGAGCTGTGCCCCAGCTGTGAGAAGTTTCTTTTATTATTCCAAGAACTGAAAGACATAGACACACAGTGAAAAAATTGTGTCCATGGAGCCCCCAGTAAGGCTGCTGCTGGCTTCAGGTTCTTGAGGAAATACTAAGTTTTGAATATTTTTCAACTGTTGCTTTTTGCTCCCATTACAATACTGTGATATTTATATCAATCATTTCCTTTTAAGATTAGTAAACTAATATATAATTTCAATCTTTTGGATACCACTTTCTTGCATGGTAAAATGGATTTTTGTCTGAAATACATAGTTTGAAGATAACTCATGTGTTCATTTATTTCAATATAACACTTTTATGTAAAGCCAAGATAAGCTTTAAAATATGCTTAATGGGATAACTGATTAGCTGTTGGCCTTTCTCTTGGGAAATTACACTTGTATTGGTAATCACTTAGGAACATAGGAAATAAGAGCTTAGACTGCACTCCGGAAATAATGATGAAAGGCCCATCTCAAACAGTCTTTGAGCTTACAGAGGAAACATTTCTTTGTTCTCTCTTGACACTTTGTCTTTGGGAAAGGAGCAGGGGTCTAGGAACAGGCTAGAAGAATAAATAAATATATTTGATATATTATTCTATGTAAGGGACTCTCAAAAGAAAGATACTTTTTTTATCTTCACAAACAGTATACCATGTTTTCTAAAATACCTTACCAGATTGTTGTAGTCCAAGGGAAGAGGAATTTCCCCTGAGATAAGAGCAGACACTCTTTGAAATTAATCCCAGGTATGAGGATTAGAAAGATAACTTGAAGCTTCATTTCTTTTATCTTATCACATCTTTGCTCCCTCACAGGAGGATAAGTGATAAGTTCTGCTTAAAAGAACACCACACTGGAGCTGCACAACTGAAGCAAAATTTCTTCCCAAATTGATACGGTCAGTAAGGAAAGAGAAACTGCCCCTCACTAACTCTTGTAAAGTTTATACAATTGAGGCAGCCAAAATATCCTTTTTTCAAACTGTGTGATTAAACCTGGCCATATCAGATCACAACAAATTGGAAGGAATCATTTTCAGTGTTTTAGCAGCAAAGTAGAGTGTGTTGGTGTTAACTTTACCTAGAAAGATACAATAAGTCAATAAAGCATGCATTGTTTTTCATCATACAGAAATGGTTGGCATTAGTGCATGAAAGAGCTCCTAAAAGACACATTTCCATTTTTATGCTCTATATTCCCTTCTTAGAAAAAGCACAAACGAGTTTTGAATTTTACTTCAGAAGATGGCCTTAAACTAGAACACCAAGACTAGCAGAGAACCTGAGGAAGATCCTGTACCTCACACTTTTATTGTGAAGACTAATGTATTGACTAATCAGTACTAATGTATTGATCTGAGTGTTATGCTTTTGGTTTTAGTTTCAGTTGCTTCTATTTGTTTGTTTGGTCCTCAATAAGGAACCCACATGATGTTTTGTTTCCAAAAGTTAAAGTGTGATGATGCAGTGGACTGATTCATGAATGAGAGAATTATAAAAACATAAAAGAGGAGTCAGAAGTATAGCTCAGCCACCTAAGTACCCACCTTGCAAGGTGTTTGTAAAGTGTAGACCTGAAAAATTCACTAGAAGATTTGGTTTCGAAGAACAAAAACTTGGAAAACATAAGTTGATATAAGTTAGCCTTTTTCAAAGAAAGTCTCCAGTGGTCTTTATAAAGTTTAATACATTAAAAATGTGGTGCAGTGCATGATTAGTCATGCAACAGAAATCATAGTATTTGCAAATATTTTGTAAGATCTACATTGTTCTTATTTTATATAAAGAACAGACTTTAAAGTGTAACAGATTTTAAGAATTATAAAGGGAAGGGTAATTTGAGATGTCAAATAGCAGGGAAATCTGCTGTAATTTTTCTTACTATAGATAAGAAACGAAGGACACCTGTCTTTGGTATTGTTTGGAGCATTTAATCACAAAGTCATTGAAAGTTCCTATCCTACAATGACCTTATTCATAAAGTAGTTCCCTGACATGAACTTGAGGCCATTATTACAGCGAGAGTCATAACAACTGAGTCATATTCATCTCACTCAGGAGCCTATTAGAGGCCTGTACAAGGGAGAACAAGGAGTATTTCTTTTAAACTCTTCTATACTTCGAATTTTATCAATACTAACTAACACTGTGGTCAATTCAAAATGAAGTAGTACAGTTTTTTATGTTTCTTGAGCATACTAGACTTGAAGGCAAATATTATTTTATGATATGTTAATAATACAAGGTCTTTTGCTAGTAATATTTAGTGGAGCATAAAGGCACCTAAGGCTCTATCTGTTTGCACAGTAGCAGAATAGATCTCAGAATGATTCCAACCATAACTCTTAGTCAAACACATTAGCACAGTCCATTTACATAGTAGAATGCTCAGTAGAAGCCTGGGAATATTCTTTAAAGCTAAGATTAGAATACATTTTCTTAACATCCTTCTGTATATACATACCAAGTTCCCTGTGACCCATGAAAGGTGGTTCTAATTTGTTGCAATCTGAAAATAATCTAATTTGTCATGGAACCAAAACTTTGCTTTCATTGCAAATCCTGATAACCAAGTCAAAAGAAGAAGCTAATTTTACTCTTAAAATTCCTGATGCTGCACTTTAATAGATCAAAGTATTCTCAGAAAATCAAAGCTAGTGTCAGTATGTTATATATTGAAAGCTCTGATAGACACGAATGAGAGCTGAAAGACACCACATAGACCTTAGCTTACAATGGACCAATGCGGTTGCCCCTGGAGGTGCAAGTTCAAGTGAGCCCATCTGAAATGAAAAGGTACATACTCCTCTTAAGTTGGAGCTTGCAGATACACGAAGACTGTTTTATTTTGATTCCTAGCTTTTTTCTCTATGACTTGATGCATTTCAAAAGTAAGATGATTTTTTTTATTATCGATGTGTTTCTTTTATTAGCATGAAAATCTTTTCTTTCATACCAAGCATGTATGGTTTTATGCATAATTAAGCACTTGATAAATTTTCTCTTAAATGATAAGGTTATTATGGTATCAAACATTTAAATCAATTTTCTGTAGATCACACTTTATTACAAATATTTCATCTACCCTCTGATAATCTGCTATTATATTCATATATACTATATAATGATTTTGAAGAGTTTTGATCAATATACGGAATTAAAATGACTTTACTATTACTATGGCCTAATTTAAGGATCATTATAGACATAATCATGTAATTCAGTTCTGACTATGAGTTGAAATTGTAAATGCTGCTGCAAGAAAATAATACTTAAAGGAGAATATCATGCCTCATAAATTTAAAGGTCAAATTGTATTAGAGTTTGAATATTATTTATCTGAAAAACTTGGTACCAGAGTACTTTGAATTTTGAAGTTTCCTGAATTTCAGAATACTTCTATAGACAAATAAGAAATTATCTTGGCAGTAGTATATAACCCTAGATATAAAATTAATTTATGTGTCCTCTATACCTTCTGCATAGTTTTATACCAAAATTTTCATCTCTCTGCACTGACTGCAACCCATCATATAAAATCAAGTACTTTCCACTTGTAGAATATTTTCAGTGTTCAAAAAGTTCTGACTGTAAAGCAATTTAAGCTCATGCCATGGAGTGAATTTTGTTTTGGATACAAAGTAGTATAATTCAGGAGACACATCACTTTCATTAGCAAAATCCTTATAAAAAGGATTTTTTTTCTGAATTGTTAATATAAATACTTTTTCCTTTCAGAAAAGATTAAACTTTTAAAGTTAGCATAGCATTGAATTTGAGAAGAAACAGAAATTGATTGAGGCTTATTTTAACCTTTTCTGTTTATACTTAAGAAGCTTTTTTTCATTGCATAGTTGAATTTTTGTTTTCATTTGTTTGGCTTTGCTTTGTCTTAGTATCCAAGTCCCTAGAAATCACTCCTTTTTTTTTTTTTTCTTTAAGAAAATTCCCTGAAAGGTATGGACAGAATTTAAAAATCCAATTTAGCTTTTTCTTAATTCAGACGTAGAGATTGAGATAGGAGATGAAGTGGAATAGGGCTTCAAAAGATCCAACAGCATAAAAGAAAGTCACCTTGCTAAGTGACAGATCAGTGTGTCTGCCTCAGGGATTGTAGCCTTATTGAATATCCCTATTTTAAATGGACACTCTAAACTACATCCTCTTTACCCATAGGTGGGCTGTAGGTGACTCTACCTCAAATATGTCAGAAAGATGACAGGATTGCTGGAATTGCTTATTTTTGCTAACAAAAATATAGATAAGAGAAACATGGACATTTCTGTTGATTCAAATATTAAGTAGTAAACTCTGACCTTAAAGTGCTCAGTGAAAAATCCATAGGACATGAGGTGATAGATACTGCTCTGCCTACTCTGCCAGTTGCTTATCTATACTTTTACAATGGAAAATTGAATGTATCCAAAGCGCTATATTAATAAGTATAGATGTTTATCTTTATCATTCAATTAAAGGTTCAATTTAGTGTTTGGATTGCTCACAAATTACAGCAATATACACATGAGTCTCATGGTTCCAACAGTAATTTTTAATGTGAGAACATTGTTGATTTTATCATTTATTTCATGCATTACCTGTTATGCCTTTCAAAATTTCCTATCATGTTTGGCTAAATAATCATCTTCTAACATTAAAAAAAGAAGTGTTATACTAATTACCCTTACTATTTATTGGTTTGTTTATGTATTTATTTATCATGCATTTAGGACAGGGCCTACAGATTGGACTCGTGATCCTCCTATTTTCAGGCTCCCAAGTGCTGGGATTACAGGCATGCACCACCACACCCAGTCACAATGTCCAGGGATCGAACCCTGGCCCCTGCACCTGCTTGCAGGTGCTTCAATCCTCTGAGCCATTTGGCTAGCCCTGAAATATCTAACCTTTTTTTTTTCCTTCCTGCACCAGGGATTGAACTCAGGAGCTTGTGCTTGCTATCAGGCACTTATTCTAAGTTATCTAACCAGTCATGGTAAACTGTTTCTGGACTTTAATAATAGCTTGGTGAAGGTGTTCATGAAAAATTCCTTTCTTCAAAGACCTTATGTGATGGGCTGTGGTGTAAAGACAGAAGGAGAGAAAGGGCAGGGGAGAGGTTAGAAGTAAACCCAGTTATTGCACTGCTGTATAAGAGCGGAGGACACTGTGGAAGAAATGTAAAAGAAGGCCACCTAACTTGGCTTTGTTTTGAAGAAGAGATAAGCGAAGACCTTAATAAGAGAGTGAGTAGCATTAGCAAGCTTTTCACTCCTTTGGCAATACTTTCAGGTAAGGAAGGACAAGCTACACTGGGCAGACAGAGGCTCAGTGACGAGAGAACATGCAGTATGTGCACAGATTTCGGATCTTTTCTCATGGTCAAATGGAAGACCATGCATAGGAAAATGCATTAGAGCTGGCAAACCAGGTGTCACAGTGGTGCTGTCAAAGAAATCCAGGGATAGACCCTGGCACCTGGGTCTGAGATTTTGGAGAAAGATGGAATAAAAGTGAACATATTTGAAGAAGATGGAACACTGGATATGACACATTGATTACAGAATTTGGGCAATGGAAGATGACCCCAAAGTTTCCTTGTACTCCTGAGAGACAAGGGAAGGAAAGGTCAGGGAAAGATTTTTGGCCCAGTGGTAACTATACATCAACTTGGAGATTTGTCTCTCTTTTTTTCAAGAAAAAATTAAGTCAACAGCATTCCCATTAACCTTTCAAACAATGCATTTCCATTTTTGTTTACTTCTCCTGTGTATGTTTTTGTGTGTGTCTATCTATGTGCATATGTATGCTGAATACAGAGCAAAGTGAGGCTGTCACCCGTGCTAGCAAGTGTACTATTATTGGGCTACTCCTTCACACTCAAATTATGTTTTCTTTTTTTTGACTCTGATTTCATTGCTGTATTGTATTTAAGGTTGGAGTTTGAAAAAATTAATGTATTAAGGTTCATCTTTAACAAGTTCCACTCTCAAAGCTTTCTGTGTGAAAGTTAGCAACAATAGACCAGTAGACCAGCCTGACAATGTGAGTCCACAGAGCAAGTTCTAGACAGATGTTTGTTAAATCAATGAAAACAATAAATCTTATTGGTTCATTATCATTTAAATTAAATTACATAATAGAGTGGTAAGAATATAGCTATTTATTACTATAAATAGTTATTATTGACAAATAAACCTATATGACTCACATGTGTATTTTGCCAAAACATGTCCTAAATATTACCCACTTCTTTGTTTTGTTTTGTTTTGTTTTTTTGTGGGGGGAAGGGTCGACAGGGTATTCAGGGTCTCACTACTAGATCAGACTAATAGGGATCTGCCTGTTTACAGCCTTTCAACAGCTGGAATTATAGGTGCACACCACCATGCCCAGCCTCAATTGCCACCTCAGCCCTGGGGCGGGGCCAGCACAGCAGGCCTGGGAATTGAACCCCTAGTCCCTGCGACTGCTTGTGGGTCCTTTAATCCACTGAGCTATTTGGCCAGCCTGACTACCCACTTCTTAAAGGATGAGCTATGGGTAATGTTCCTAGATATTTAAAGCTCCTTGTAAGCTTTTTCATCAGAGTTCACATTTTTGCCCAAAGAATTTTTGGGTCTTTGGCGACATCAGTTAAAACTAAGAGCGTCCCTGTGGCTAACGGTTATGTGATATATGGATGTGACTTTTTCTACAAAGGACACAGAATTCTTTTTCAGGCTCATATGTTCATACAGGTGCTATTGACAAAAGGCTGATATAAATTCCACTTAATATTTTGTACCCTAAAATGTTAGAGAGAGAAAACATTGTGTCAAATTTAATAATATATGTTATTGAGAATATTTTCTCCTCAAACTCAGTGTGTGAATGTGGCAAAAGCCAAACTGAGAGTTGTGTTATTTCCATAATATTTTTGGTGAAAGTTTATCATCTTAGAAAATCTTGATAATAGTAAAGAACTAACTAGATATAAAATTTATTTATGCTATTTATGCCAAATCAGTATATTCAGTAGATCAAAAATTAGTGAAGAAACATATACAAAGGTTATACAATTGATGACTGTTATTATATTTATAAATTATATATTGGTTTTGAAAAACAAATGCAAACTTGAAAACAAATTAAGTATTTTAGGATTTCCCCATATAGCTATAAATTATTCTTACATAAATATAAATCTATAATACTCACTTAAATTTTATATCTACCGGTTTTGCTCATTATCTCAGAAAAAAATCTTAAATATAATTACATTTTTAAAGACATTAAGGATATTTGTAAGTGAAAATATATGAGTCAATAATTCTAGTAACAAAAGTGTACAGATAGTTCTATGTTTTGCATAAGGTTACTATTCATGTAGCTAATTTTCATATTCTTGTTGTTATTCTATAAAGTGCTTTTACATATAATTTTCTTTACGCAAAGCTAATAAAGCATTACTTTCCTACCATTAAGAGAAAAATTTTCTTCTTGGACATAAATCTCTTTTTTTAAGTGTAAGACTTCTAAATTTACCAAAAGGAAGTGTCCAGGGAAGTTCCTATCTGTCCTCTTTCTTTGTCCATTTGTTAATTTCTACTTAGTTTATATTTGGTACAGGGTCTCAATCCTTAGTTTGGACTTGTAGTGAAACTCCTGTCTCAGCCTCCACAGCTTCCACAACAGGCACTTTGATTGCCGAGCTATCTCTGTATCCTCTTCTCTGTTCTCTTTTAAGAACTAAAACCTCTGTCATTAGAGCCCCTCTCATCCTTTGCTATGTCTATAGTTATTCTCTGATCCTGTAAAATACTTATATCTCCATTTCCTATTATCCTTTCACATGTAAGTCTCATACAGCTCTTGTACAATGTGCATGAATCAAGAGCTCCTCTTCAGGTCTATTTTAAATTACACCATCCTATCAGGGCTGGATCTCCTATCTCATCCAGGCAAAATCTAGCTGGATGTACACTATCATAGAAAACCAAATACCTGCCCTCTATAATGTCAGGGACACAGACAATAGAAGGCAGCATCCTATATGCTTTTCTTTTCAGTTCACCCTTCCTTGCTAAATGTGATAGGGGGTGAAAATGTTTATGGTAGAGATAAGGCATATGGGACCTTTGGGGAAAAAGAAACTAGTGGATCGATTAGGCCATTCAGTGAAATGCTGATCAAAAGTCATAAACGAGCTAAAGAACATTTTAGAGGAACTTTCATGCTTTACAATGTATTCACATTGTGTCTTTTCAGTTGTCCTGGATAGTACTAAAACTTGACACATGGTTTGTATTTGACTTTTTTAACACAGTAATTGTAATAAGAACTTAAACTTTCAAAGATTTTTAAGTATTTAGTATAAACAATATGCATTTTTTAGCATTAGTTTTTAGCATTTGTTGAATTGCATGACCGATTGCACACAGATGAAATCTGCTAGTAATAAGATTGATTCAAATTCTTGAATTCTCTTGTACATTTTTCTGTTGATACTTTATGTGAATTTACTTTTTGAAGCTATATAAAGCCATACTTTTTGAGATGTATTTACATGTAAGTGAAAAGTCCTCTTTCATATTTAAGTGTCTGATTTTATCAGATTTTACATCTGTTAATAACAAGATTTTATAGCTTTAGACCTTTGAAATTCTAAAATTAATAGTTAGGAGATGCGAAGCAAAACATACAATGTGGTACAATAGGAAAGAGAGTCTATTTGGCCACTAATTCCTTAGGATAAACAGAGAAAATCAGATTGACACATAAATAAAGCATGTGGCAGTTTAATGTCAGTTGTCAAGCTGAACAAAATATTAGCAATAACAAGTGGTTGTTAAACATTCTCTGTCTCTCTCTCTCTCTCTCTCAATATATATATATTTCTTTTTTCATTTAGGACAGTGGCTACAGGGTCTCACTATATAGCTCAGACTCTTCATGATTATGCTGTGTTCAGCCTCACAAGCACTGAGGTTATGGGCGAGTGCCACCATGCCCAGTTTCAATTGTCATCTCAGCATGCCCTGGGTGAGGGGCACAATATGCAGGCCATCAAACCCCAGCACTCTCCCTAAGCAGGTGCTTTAGTCTGCTCAGCTATCTGGCTGGCCCTAAAAGCTAACCATATTAATTTATTAAAAATATCTAATTCAAAAAAATATCTAATTCCTCAAATTAACCAAGGTAATGATTTTATTTTGAAATCATACATAATTTAAATGTGTTATTGATAAACAAGTGTATAGTTAATAATTATTTGCAAGTAATTCACATTTTGAATTATGTGTCTCAAGAAAATTTATTTAGAGACCAATAACTGTAAATTAATTTAGAGACCATTAGTTAAACATAATGGAAATGGAATTGTTTTAATAACCTGAGGCTTGAAAAATGGATTTCTAAATTCACCCAGAACAACATCCCTGAGAATGTCAGAAAAATTGGTACCTTTAAGTTTCCTTGATGTTTACTTATGTGGGTCTGATTCATTTCACTATGAGCATAACCTTTAGTTACATCCATTCACCAATAAAAGCCCCGAGTTTATCTTTCTTTATAGCTGAATAATCTTCAATTGTATACAAATATCATGTACATTTTATCCATTGCTCATGTGGTGAATATTTGGGTTGTTTCCAATATCTAGCTATGATAAATTATGATGCTATAAACAAGATGCACTTGTATCACTGTGATATGATTATTTCAGTTCTTGGAAAATATCCAGAGGAGATTAGGTGGGTTGAGTGGGACTTTTAATCCTACATTTTGAGGAGTCTCCACACTGATTTCCATAGTATATGGACCAGTCTACACTGCTGCCAACAGTGGAGAAGCGTTCTTTGTTCCCCACAGCCCCTCCAATAGTTATCGGTTGACTTCTTGATGCTAGCCATTCTATCTGATTAAGTGTCGTTGGGCATTTTTTCATGTATTTTTTTTTTCCATTGGTACTTCTTCATCTGAGAAGTGTGCATTATCCCGGGTTGAAGACATAGGGGTAGGGAGATAGTTCAAGAAGAAAACCCAAATTGCACAAGAGCTACTCTGAAGAATCAACAACTGGGATTTCACCTTACTGAAAAGTTTCTGCACATCAAAAGAAGTCACCAATAGAATAAAAAGAAGCCCCACAAATTAGGGAAAATATCTGAAGCAACAGTCACTCAGATGAAGGACTTCTATCCAGAACATATACAGAACTAAAACATAAAATCAGGCCTCCAAACTTCAAAGACACAATCCAATTATATTTTGACGAAATGAGGTCTTAATGAAGTTTGTGGTGTGGTTTGCTCAGTTTGTTGCATGGTTGGCACTGGAGGTCGTAGACTTTCAAATCTTGGTGGTAGGCCCATCAGCAGTGGTGGATTGCCTGGTGCATCTATGCTATGGTGAAACGTTATAAAGCTGCTCATTTTGAACCCTCTTGCTCCAGTATAGCTTTCTTTTCTATCTCTACTTCACTACGTTACCTCTGAAAATATTTATTTGCTTCTAGCAAGTATTTTTTCTTTGGCTATTATATATCCATATCTATAGATGTAGATATAGATATATAATAGGTATCCTCACTGAAATGGGTTTGTTTATATATTTAGTAAGTAATAATCTATATTATATAGAAGTATACACTTACAAGCACTTAACATGCCATCTTATGTAATATAAAAAATTTTAATATAAGCCGGGTGTGGTGGCTCACGCCTGTAATCCCAGCACTTGGGAGGCTGAGGCAGGAGGATTGGTGCGAGTTCGAGACCAGCCTGGGCTACAAAAGTGAGCGCAGGACCAGCCTCAACTGCATAGCGAGACCCTGTCTCAAAAAGACAAAAAAAAAAAAAAAAAAAAAAAAAAAAAAAAAAAATTTTAATATAAAAAGTTTCAATGCTTTGTAATTTTGTATTTGCTCTTTTTAAAGCTTATTTCCTCTGCACAAAACATAAATCTATCTACTTCATAAAGTATTTTGTTATATACAAAAGTAAACTTCAAAAAAGTTATTTACACTGCTATTTATAAATATTCTCTTTTTTCTAAAATAAGTATTATAAAGGCAGTGTTTTTGACTTATTTACACGTGTCATATTCATCTTTGCATTAATAAATGAATTGAGTTAACCTAAAGTTTTGTATTAATGAAATTTGGTTGTTTGTGTTATTGTAATTTAAAAATTCATAATCAACATTAGGAAAACCTATCTGAGCCACCATAACAAAATATCACTCACTTAGTGTTTTCTGGCAATTGATGCCCATTGCTCTCGTTTAGGTACTGAGTGACCTTCCATGCGATTTTCCACAGGCAGAGACTGAGGATGTACAATGTGAGAGGGATTTACACCAGGAGTTACGGAAGAAATCAGGGTGTGACCAAAGATTGTCGTCTCTTTCACATCTGTCATTATGCAGGTTGGTACCAGGCACATTGAGGAAAGCAGTTACTTCTGTTAAGAAATACTGAATGTTGGTGCTAGGGAGATAGCTTAGTAGAATAAGCACTTGCCCCGCAAGGACAGGGTCCTGTGTTCAATTCCCAATACCGCAAAAACAAACACACAAACAAATACTGAGTGTACTAAGCACTCCATAAGAGCTTAAATTCCTTGTTGCCACATGAAAGGTAGAAAAACTAATTATCATATTGGTGTATGTTTATATCTAGTTATTTCAGGAGTATTTTATTTTCCAAATTTTTTTCTATTTTTCTCTTTGTCAAAGGGTCTCAACGACAGTTCTGTCATAATATTTATTGCTTTTACTCTGTCTTTTGATATTTTGGGGAATTATTTTTGCTAAAAGAAAAACTAGAAAAGAGTTAAGAAGCTTTGATTTTTTTATATGGGAACTAAGGAAGATAATTTAGCATATTGTGATGGCTGTTAAGACTGGACACAGCATCTTGTGTTTCATAGCCCAGGGGCTTTTTCACAATATTATATTAGTTTTTATGTTCTCTCCCACATTCCCCATTATGTTAACAATGAAGGCATTTAAATGTTTTAAATATATGGAGACATCAACAATGCATGGGATGAAGTAGATTAAATTTTATTGTAATCAATACAACTGAATTTAAAAACTTTAAACTAATGCATGGGCTTTAGTGCTATATATGTCTATGAAAGAATAATAAAGAACAATGCCGGTTCTGGTTTCATTGGGGTTAGAGTGGGGCCCTTTTTGTCCCTTAATTTCCCTAATTAGTCTCAATTGTGTTCTCCTTCTAAGTTGGCAGGCCAAGATGCTATCTGCATTATTGCCATGGGAGGAAAACTTACTCTTATTGAGCTTTATTAGATACTCCATTCTCTCATTTAGAATCCTATTAAGTTTCCCCTTGGCATTTTCTAAATCAATTAGTTTTAGCCTTACCCTTCTTAATATGCTCCTTTTGGAGGCTCCTAATTTTAGTCCCTAACTCTGGTGTTTGTAGTTGCCTTTCCCTTTTCTTTTGGGCAAAGATTTCAATCAATTTTCCCTGCAATACTGCTATGCTAGCATCCCACAGAGTCACATCTGTGACCTCACCATCATCACTATCTGCTAAATATTCAGCCCATATGTCTTTGGGCTTTTCCCTAAACTATTCCTGCTGAAGGAAGTAATTATTACTTTACCATCTTAGCGCTCCCTTGTTGCATTTCTAGAGAAATAATTTCACACCCAAGAGAATCATTGCAGGGTCCGAAACAAGAATCTTGTCAATAAAACAGCAACTTTGCCCTCAGTGTCTTGTGGGAGTAGCAAAAATAGTCTTGGAAAAGGAGGAATGTTTTTTAGAATGAAATATGGGTTGTGGCCATGAGCATTCTTATTTGTTTTAAAAATCAAGAGAGACTGTTAGTGGATTGTTTGGTCACATGGAATTAGAGGATAATTAAATTTAACACCATGAAGTGTGTTCCTACACTAATTATGGAATTGTTTTGATAATGTATTTAGACATTTCTTTGGTATACATATTTATTTGTATAAACATATAAATTATGTTCATGGTGAACCCTTAATTTTGCTAAAATAAGTGGAAAAAACTAGAAGGAAATATATTTTTAAAGAAGTTTCGTTGTTTGGTTAATTATGAGCAATCACACTTTTTTTTTTTCAGGATTCAGGACTAGGGCTAAAACTCACAAACTTGCACTGGCCAGGCAGGCACATGCGCCACAGAGCTATCTGCCAAGCCCCTGGCAATTATACTTTTAAAATTAAGTCCAGGAATGATGACACATACCTGTAATCTTTGCACTTGGGAGGCTGAAGCAGGTTTGCTGCGAATTAGAGGCCAGTCTGGGCTAGCAAATAAGTTTAAACCCAGTCTGAACTATGTAGCTAAATTCTGTCCCAGTAAGACAAAAACAGTGTTTGCAAGTTAATAGTCAAATTATCTACAACAATTATATATTTATAGTTCAAACATTTTTTTTTTTTGGCTTTTTGAAACAGGGTCTTGCTATGCAGTTCAGGATGGCCTTGAGCTCACTTTTGTAGTCCAGGCTGGTCTCGAACTCATAGCAATCCTTCTGCCTCAGCCTCCCAAGTGCTGGGATTACAGGCGTGCGCCACCACACCTGGCTTCAAACATATTTTTCTATGAAATGGATTCAAAAGAAATACCTACATATAAAGTTTTATAATAAACTGTGTTCTTTGTGGTTCACAAACTAAACATTTGTTTCTATATGAAGCTAAAAATACCAAATCTAACTATTTAAACTTTATTACACTGCCAGTTAATAAATTGTTTTAGATATGTATTTTTCCTCTTTCTGTTAAAATAATTTATTTTGAAAGATAAATTGAAATAGTTTAAAGTAAATGAATTTAAATAAATATATGCAACAAGATTATGGACCTGGGACAATAAAAATTCTTGGTAATACAAATTTTAAATATGTGATATATTTCCTAAAAATATAAGTACACACATAAAAATCAACAATGAATTAGATCGTAAGGTTACCACAGTGTCCCCTACAACCTTCCATCGTGAGAAAGCAGCTAGAACTGTCCTGGAAAACATTTACACTGTTCCACCCTGACCATGTATATAACTCCTTTCCCCTAGCATTATTTAAACATAAGTAAATCAATCAATTGATCATAAAAAAGACCTGGACGATGGAAATGAGAAGCCATGAGAGGCCTCTTGGTTTATGTTTTCGTTGTTGTTATCTTTGGTGTCTAACACTGAGAATAGTATTTCATTAAGACAAATCTGTGGGTTTTATAAGGTAGAGACTAAGTAGAGAATAGGCACTAGAAAAGCAATTATAACCTAAAACTGCTAGAACTAACCCAGGGGAGGATACTCGTATTAGGATATATGACCAGCTTGAGGTTAAACTGGCAAATCTTTATTACATATACAGTGATAGGAATAGAAGTATTTGAATAATAAAAACTTCAAAAAATGTTACTATGAAAATTTTTTCAGAATCTTTTCATCTACTTGAAGAATAAGAAAATATCAATGACGTGTGGGTATCTCTCTTCAACTATCAATCCCTACGTGTGCAAATTTATAAAAAGATAATGTGATATTATTACAGTTAATGCTAACTGTATCAAAAGAATATACATGAAAAGATTATTTATTTTGAATATGTCACTCAGGCATATAACAATGCTTTTAAAAATATGCTATATGAGAAAATTGTGTCACTTCGTATTCATAGATCTTATTGTTCCATACTGAACTATATTTCAGTTACATACTGAATGACATTTTGTATTCCATATCGAACTATAGTTTTATTATCAATTATATTTAAATAATTTTCCAAAAGTTGGCCAGTCAGATCACTCAGTGGATTAATGTGCCTGTAGAGGCAGTGGCAGAGGTTTGATCTCTGGCATGCTGTGCTGGCCCAGTCACCAGGACGAGCTGAGAGTGCGATTGAGACTGGGTGTGGTGGCACATGCCTGTAGTCTCAGCAGCTGGAAGGATGAAAACAGGAGACTCCCTAGGAGTCCGATCTATGTAGTGAGACTATAGACCCTGTATACCTTGTACTAAATTTGTAAAAAAAAAATTTAAAAGAATACCTAGAGACACATAGAATGAAAGTATCCCTATTATGATTATTGCCAGGAACATTTAAAAGATCATAAATAAAATGTTAATACAAATCAATTTTATTTATGAATGATAAGACTTCATAATGGAAGCGTTGTATATGTGCTGTCCACTCATGAAGGAAATAGGAGCAGGTATTAATATAGTGAAATTTAGTGAGCTTGGGAGAATGGAAACATTTTTCTCCTCCTTAAAGCAAGAAAGCTTGGCATTATCCAGGAATGTCTTTGAGTGAATGATGCCAGCATTAGCAAACACTAATCTTGGGCTGGTTATACTAATAATGATAAATCTTTAGATTAGAAAGCATCCCAATTATAATGATGTATTTGTCTCCTGAGATAAGCCACAGGAATGAGTTTTAATGTTTTAGATTTAAGGTCTGAGTTAAAACAAACATCTTAATCTCAGGTGTCTCTGCTCTGTTACTTTCCCTGTGAAGATATTGTTAAGAATTTTACTGAAGTAGAATGATTGCTTTTCATACAATGGGCAAACAATCAGCTTGGCTTTACTCAATTAACAGAAGATGATTTTGGTATTTTCATAGTGACAACAGTTTTCCATAGCAGCTTTCTCTTGTTTTGTTAGATCCTCCTTGTTGTCCGACTGTCAGGATGATAAAAAAAAAGGGACTTTCTAAAGAAAGAACCCACCTACCAGCTTATGTAAGGTGAAGGCTTTGCCCGATTCTATGCACAGTCAGCAGGTGACATCACTAGCAAGCAGTGCAAGAAGCTTCCCCAGTGCCAAGAGTAGAAAGACATTAAAAAGATAGCAGTCAGCTTAGGGCAGCAGACAGTTGTTACTTTTCCGGGAGAAGAGAGCCCCAGGGACAGCCTGATTGGGGTGGAATTAAGTGCAAGTACAGACAGTTATTGGGAAGGGAGGAGAGAAAAGTGAAGTACTTGGGGTTCACTTCAGAAGAAAATGAATATGTGGATCTAGGGGAGCTCTTAGAAAGGGGTGCTAGGCATACCCACGGTGTTGAAAAATTGTGTGTTGGTAGGTAAAAGGACATATTTATTTTGTGAAATTAAGTAGGAGACTACTGTGAGCTCAGCAGGTCTCTGGAGGGAGGGAGCATGAACTCAGGAAGTCAGCAAAGATTAAAATAGAACTGGATGACCATTAGACAAGATGTTGTTAGAGTTTGTATATAACAACCAAAGCAAAATCCAGAAGCCTTTAGCTGAACGTTCACTAGTGACTTCAAATGTCACACTCAAGGCACATGTCTAGCCTTAGCCAGCTGTGAAGTTTTCTGCCTTGTTTCCATATTCAACCTCTCCTTATCTTTTCTGATTCTGAATGTTACTCAAATCATGAACTCTTGTTTGTTTTTAACGTAATTAGTATAGGGTGCATAGGGTCTCACTACACAGATTGGATTCACATGATCCTCCTGTTTTCAGCCTCCCAAGCTCTGGGTTTACAGGTATGCACCAACACGCCCAGTCCCAATTGACTTCTCAGCATGTCTCGGGGGCGTGGCTGGAATGGCATGATGGGGTTCAAACCCTGGTCGCTGCAACTGTCTAAGCAGGTGCTTTAGTCTACGGAGCTATCTAGCTGGCCCTCATATATTATTCTTTGGTAAGTTAACATTGCTAGTAGTATCTTGTCTAAAATCTTTCTTTTCATAAGAGTTAGAAAGAAATGGGATGCTTTAAGATGGCTTTCAAGTGGGAAACAACAGAATACTGGGAAATCCAAGTGAAGTAGATGATAGACACATTAGTGGAACCTGACATCACACATTTTGTGTTTTTTAAAGAGAATAACAATAATACATCAGAAATGATACAGAATTTCACTAAACAAAATAACAGAAATTCAGCAATGGTTGTTATAATGCATAATATTGTTTTCGAATTAGTTGTTTATATTACCAGATTTAAGAATGCAAAATTGATCCAAAAAGATAATAAGAAATTAAAAACAACAAATTAAGAATATAAGCCTTAGCTACTCCTTTCAATAAACAAGCAGAAATCAGCAGTGCAGTTATTCAGGCTATCCTGTATATATACATAAATACATCTTTTCCCTTCCTTCTTTTTTTGTGCTCATTCTCATGCCAGTTGTTCCTCCCCTTTGGACAGATCCTTTCCCTTCCACAGTATCAATATACCTTTCAGGCTTTACTTACTCCTTCAAGGTCTTACAATAATGAAACAATATGACATTACCAGTGAGGATCTGACTTATTTCACTTATGAGTTTTGTTTCCAGTTTCATCCTTTTACTTATAAAATCCTGAGTAATATTATATGGTATAAAATTATCACATCTTTTTATCTATTCCTGTTTGAGGAATTTGAGTTGCCAAGACTTAGCTATGGCAAATTGTGCTGATATCTATCTATCTATCTATCTATCTATCTATCTATCTATCTATCTATATCACTGTGATGTGATGTTTTCAGTTCTTCTGGAAAATACCTAGGAGGAGAATAACTGACTTGAATGGTTTCTCCAATCTTAGCTTTTTGAGAAATCTCCATGCTGATTTCCACAACGGCTATACCAGCCTGAACTCTCACCTACAGTGGGAAAGAGTCCCTTTTCCCCACAGTCCCTCCAGCATTTGTTGTTAGTTGACTTCTTGATGATACCCTTTCTCTCTAGTATAAGATGCAATTTCAGTGTTTTTTTTAATTTGCATTTCTTGAATTACCAATTACATCAAACATTTTTTCATATATTTATTTGCCATTTGTCCTTCATCTGAGAAGGGTATATGCAACTCATATGTCCACTTTTGGATTATATCTTGGGTTCTGTACTCCTGAAATTTTTTTCAATTCTTCATAAGTTCTAGTTATAAGTGTTTTGTTTGGGAGAAAGTCTGCTAATCTTTTTTTACTAATTCATGGGTTATCTTTTTATTCTGTTCATGATTTCTATGGATGTGCAGCAACTTTTCAAAAAGATGAGCACCTAGGTGGTGTTGCTTATTTGAAGTATTTCCTGTTTGGTTTGGTTTTTGTTCTTGAAATCTACCTATGCCCATGTCTTCAAGATTTCTACCTACTTTCTCCTCTAGCATATGTAGTGTCAAGAACCTATTTTTAAGTTATTTGTACTTTGATTTAGTTTAATATTTTTTTCAGAATATCAAGAAAGTCACAAATGTGTTCTCTTTGTGCAAATAGGCTTTGAAAAATAGAAAAAGGTAGGAGAAAGAAGACATTTGCTCCCTTCTCTATGTGAAGATAATTTACCCAACAGTTTTATTGGAATATTAAAGACTGAAAGATATCACAGGATAAGAACTCACAGCACAAACTTTAGTTTCAAGAATTTGACTTAAAGTAGAATATCTTTGAGGCATGAGAGTAGCTTGACATATTTTTACACATCTAAAACTGAATGAAATATATATTCCTGACATAAAGAGAAATTCCTTAAAAGTCCAAATGATATACTTTTATGTTCATGGTCTTACTACCAAAGAATTTAATTTTTGCTTGTAAAGAGTATGTGTTATAAATTAAAAGGTGATCTTCAGCAAGTATCACCCTCCACATAAAGTTATCTTTTCTAAACCAATGTGCCTGTGATCTTAAATCCACATTGTATTCTCATACTAAATTTCTATATCAACTTTATAATGTATAATTTGCCTATTATTTTTTGAGACAGATGATTGTGCTCAGTATAGTGAAGCAGAGTCAGAGAATGGTGGGCCAACCATTAAAGGCTGTCTAATCCAGTTGATGGCACTATCATATGTTTGCTAGACTCATATTTCAGATATTTTTCAATGTTTTGGTTATATCAACCTTTAATCCATAAGTGGAGATAGCAGCCCTTCCAAAAAATTCACTGATTTTGTACAAGAATATAACAAGATTGAAATTAACATATACTGCTATTATTATTTTTGATAAGGACTCATCAGTAATTATTTAGAGAGAACTGACAACATAGAATATGTACTTTCTATAACTATATATTTAGTAATGAAGAATGATTCATGTTTAACATTTTTAGTTTGTTTCAAGTTCCCACCCCATTTTGCTTTCATGGATATCATCACTGGCTATGTCAAAAGTAGCCTCTCACTTGTATCAGTCTGTACATAAATACAAATGAAAGTCTAGCCTCTATAGACTTGTGTTCTTCCTTAGAGATATTAATTACTACTAAAGATTATCTGAAAGCCCACTCACCTTTTTTCTATAATTTCCCATAATAGATAGAGACTCTGCCTTCAGCAGAGTCTTCACACAGTAAATATATGCTAAAAATTAATAAATAAGGAGAGATGAGAGATTATGAAATGTCAGAGATCAGCTGGCTGGGGAAGTAGGTGGGACCTGAAAATTACAAGACCCAAAAATACAAGAGGGGCACATTTCCAGGTTTCTGCATGTCGACTTCTCTTGAGAACTTTCAGCTTTTCAGTAAGGTGGCCTAGACTTGTCATTACCCTGGAGTGTGAGATGGCAGCACTAGCTCTCAGAACAAAGAGGCAGGAGTTCTCATGAGTTTCCTTGAGATGTGGACAGTATAAAGGGACATATATGCCAAGAAGAGCATGCTAGCCCACCCTGTGCCCTCCATGATGTACGTCTGTCTTGATTTTTCCTCTATAACTCATTCCAAGCTCACTCTGCAGCGCCAGTTTCTCCCTCACACTTCAGTTCTGCTTTTTCAAATAAACTTAGTCAACATTTATTTGCTCACTTTGTCCAATTCATTGTTTCAGATGAGAAAAATATGGAATCTCACTCCAGAAGGAAACATGAGCACCAAAAAACTTGGTAATGTTTATTTGATGAGCCATTTTTAAAACAAACTTCCCAGTACAAAAAGACCTATTTCATAAACAATAAGCATGGGACCAGGGATATAGCTCAGTGGAATAAGTACCTGCTTTGCAAGCTCGAAGTCCTGAGTTCAATCCCTGGTACCACAAAATAAATAAATAAATAAATAAATAAACAAACAAACAAACAAACAAACAAACAAACAATAAGCAGCAAGTTCCATTGTACAATGTCTGACGACTCACAATAATCAAATAGGTCTTTCCCCCACAGATTTTTCTGACGTTATTTTTCATCCCGGAGACATAGATGGGAAGTATAGGCAAGAACATGTCTTACCTAAATATTTACAGACATTTCTCATTTTCCCTCAAAACAACAGATGTACTAAGAGAAGAGAAAATGCACAATTATCCATAAAGCAAGAGTCCTGTAGCCACATTTGTAGCCTCCTTGTCTTTTAAACTCACGAGCAGTAATTGAATTACAGAAGCAACCCTAGAGGATATTTCATCTAGTTTGTCCCTTCCCTGAGTTATTTTATTTGTGAGCATTTCTGTAAATATGTACATGGTGATTAGAAAATAATCTATTCAAATATCTTTATTATTACATAAAATAAATAGATAGTGGAATTAAATGAATTTATAAAAAAATATTAATAAGTATGAGAAACAAAGCCATGGAGAATAGGAGAGGTAAGAATACTAGCTTTTAAAATATTAATCACTATATAAAAAATTAAAGTCCTGTGATATTTGACAAGGATGTTTTGCACACTGTAATATGAACATCTAAGGCTGTATCTGAGTAGGGTTAAAGAAGCAACCACAGAGGGCCTGGGGAAGTGGGCTGTGGAATCTCAGGATGCAGAGCACACCTCCCTAGTGCGTTAGATGCAGAGGTGCAATCATGGAGGCACAGCTTATCATGGTCATCTATCAGCTGTTCAAACAATCAGGCTTGATCCAATCCTGTGTTGGCCTGACGGACTTTGCTATTTACACACTGCAGTATCCCAGTACATTAAAGATGTCAGTCTTGTGTCTGGTTTCCTGACCAGGAGAATGAGATTTTCAACATAGTTAATGTGGATAGAAAGAACAACATATTTACCTGTATTATTCTTACTGGAAAATTAGAGCAAGTGAATACAACCAGGACTATCAGATTTCCTATGATCAAGTTAGAATGAATGAATGGTAAATTTTGGACATAATCTTACAATTCAAAGCATGATTAATTTAAATGACAATGTTGATAAAAGAAAAGATGATCAGTTAGATATTAGGCAAATAGCAGTAATAGTCTGTGTTAACTAAAACTGTTCTGAAGATATTTAAGTCAAACTTTTATGCAACGTGTATTTAATTAATTACAAGAGATGCCGGATAAAATAAATAAAATTTCATCTCACTGATAATTGCTTTCAAATAGAACATCCTTTAATGGAACTATCTATCTGCTTGTCAACATTTGATGGTTAAAATTTATTGGACCACTCATGCTGACCAAAAAGTTAATTCAAATGTTATGTTATTTAACCCTTACAAAGCCTTTTTAAAGTAGTTATTTTTTAAAAAAAATTTATTTATTTATTTATTTTTCTTGTTTCAGAACTTTTGTTTGTTGATTTATTTTATTTTTATGGCCGGCTCAGCCTGCCCTAAGGGCAGGACTGGCGTAGCATGTGGTGCCGGGGACTGAACCGCGGTCCCTGCAGCTACCCAAGCTTTCCTAGCAGGTGCTTTAGACCACTGAGCCATCCTTCCAGACCAAAGTAGGTATTTTTATTAATCCTACTCTTTTGAAGAAGAATTAAACACCCTGTTCAGTTTTAACATTACCAGACCTAGGATTTACACCCAAATATTCTGACATTGGTGCTATTTTGTGAGAAGTATAAGTATTTGTCAAATCTTAAAGTCATATTTTGGCCATCAGCTTAATCTTTTACGTTCTATTGAAGGAATTTCTTATATTTTCTTTGAGGGCTAGTAAATATTTATTCTGAAAAATTTGAAAGATACTTTCAGAGTATCCTAAAGTCCATTGTTTGAACATGATCTGTCACTATAGTTTTGCTTTTAACATCCAAGATGGAAGTACTTAATTATAGAGATTACTAATTCCCTGTGTCTTTACTTTTCTAAGAATAGCTTTTCAGTAAATGCATGATCAGAGTTTGAGAATGGAGTTAGAAATTGTTGGTCTCCATGAATTGTTCCTTTTTGCTCATAATTTTAATGGCAAAAACTTTATTAGTGCTTATTAAGACATTTTATATTCTTAGAATTATTAATTAAGTAATTCAGTTTTAAAAGATAGAAAAGATCAACAGTTGGTATTTCAAGTAAGTGTCCTTTATCTAGTAAACCTGCATGAAGTGGTACTAGTTCTCATTTACATATGAAGGCAATGTCCTATGTGTTCTTCCTTACATGACTCTGTTGTGTAGTCATGAACAGCAAGGACTTCTAATTCTTGGTGAGTGCTACACGGACAAGTGCTTCACCTGAAACAATGAGGCTATCAAACAACTTCAAAATATCCAGTTGCTTAAGAGCAGTGATGTGATGTTGACCTACATCTCAAAGAAAAAGAAAAATGAAGCAGACTGAAGAGCACCTGGAATCTTACTGTCCTCAGATGTCAATGTAAACTCCATGGGGTACAGAGGAAGGTGAACATGCACTACAACTTAGGGAAAAGCAGGAGCTTTGTTAGGAAAAATAGAATGAGAACAGTGGAAACTAATTTTCTTTCTTTCCTTTTTATTATTTTTTTTTTATTCAGGGTCTTGCTACTCAGTTTGGACTTGAAGTGATCCCCCTGTTTCAGATTCCCTACGGCTGGGATTACTGGCATGTGCCATGATGCCTGGGGTGTTGGGGAAGTCATGGCATACAGTACCCAGGACTGAACTTGGGACCTTGCCTTTGCCAGGCAATCAATTATGCTGCTGAGCTATCTTCCTGGCCCAAAAGCTAGTTTTCAGTACGAACACAGAATGCAGATATATGATTTGAAATGTTATTATGGATTCATTTAGCACAGTCAATTAAAAAATGGTGCATAAAACTTGAGTTTGGAATTCTCACTATATGGTGAATTCTCAGTGTGGAATTCTGACTGTATGAAATCTGCTAGTAGCCATTTCTGATATATCAATTAAGAGTTCTAAAATTTTATTGAAGTGGTATGTTGCCATTATCCCAAGATTTAATCTTTAGAGCCTCATAAGAAATTACTGAAGAAGTTTTGGTAAACTTTTTGTTGTAACTCAATCACTATAAAGAAGGAAAGAAGGCTATTTCCAACTACAGGAAGCTTGCGCCTCTCTCAAGTACCAACAGTGTAAGAAAATTAATGTAAATTTTTTCTTTTGTAAAGTATGTAGTTTTCATAAAATAAAAGCAGATATAATACATGAAACCCATGGATTTGAACTACTTACCATAGAAATGGATAGCAGGTTACTATGATACTGATCTTAGCTTTTTTGCATCAGAAAATATCATATTCAGAGACAATAGGGTCTTGGGTTCTGTAGGCTAGGACTTCAGCAAAACTTTGGGGAAGCACAGCACAGTCATAACATATTGCCAACTCGAAGTTAGGTCCAGCAGAGGACAAAGTCTCTTCTCTAAGCTGCCCTCTGCTTCCAGAGGATGGTAGACAAAGAGGTGCCTGACATGAGTCTTTGGGGACATCAATGAACCAAAAATAGTGCCACCAGCTTCTGGGAGTTTTAGAAGATAATAAAAGTCTCATTTAGAAAAGAGTTTTGAGTTGAGATTTTGGTTAGACAGTCCAGGAAAAGGAACAGTGTCCCTGTGATGAAAGATGAAGGTCTACTTAGAATGTATCAATAAACTTAATTAATAAAAAAATAATTTATTACAATATATCAATGAAAACCAGAGGAAGTGACATTAGTATCTTCATTGCTTAAAGGATATATGCTTTACTTTTATATCTAGTTTTGGAAAAAATAATGTTGAGTGGTATTTCTGTGTAAACCATTGATGATTAGTGTTAAACAATAGGAATTTCAAATACTGCAAATGGGTCATATCAGGTTTACAGAGACAACCTCATAATCTGTTCAAGTGATCAGGAGACCACCATACACCCTTTCTTGTCTGAGTTTACTTTTAATTACTTTTACTCTCTACCTTTACACCTATCAAAAATCTCTCTTTGCCTACCATCATGTTAAAGAATTCAGCCAACAGCTAATACTTCACACAATGCAGATAAAATCTGCTCCATTGTAATGGTAGATTATATTTAAAATAATTTTTTGCTGGGCATGGTGGCACATGCCAGTAAAATTAGCAGTCAGAAGGCCTAAGCAGGATGATTTTTGAAAGTTTGAGGCATACCTGGGCTACAAAGTGAGCTCAAGGTCAGCTTGAACTGCATAGTAGACCCTGTCTTAAAATAAAAATAGAAGGGCCAGCCAGACAGCACAGCAGACTAAGGTGCCTGCTTAGGCAGCAGAGCTTGAGAGGCTGAAGACAGAGGGATCACAGAGTCCAATCTACATTGTGAGTCCTGTGCCAGTAACATAAAAAATAATTTATTTGCTTATTTTTATTTATTTATATATATTTTTTGGTGGTACCAGGGTTCGAACTCACAACTTTGCACTTGTCAGGCAAGCACTCGACCCACAGAGCTATCTCCTCAGCCCAATAAAAAAATAATTTATAGAATATATATTCTGAATAATAATATTGAACGACTTAATATAATGCTCATTCACCTTGAAACATAAATCTCACTATTGGGGGCCAGGGAAATAGTTCAATGAAATAAGTGTTTGCCTGGCAAGTACAAGGTCCTGACTTCAATCCCCGGTACCACCAAACAAAACAAAGCAAAACAAAACAACATAAATCTCACTATAAAAGATCAGTTTAAATTATTAGCTTATTTTAGTGTTTATTTTTTTACATTTGAGAAACTGAAACTTTTTTTGTAATTAAAGAGTTTCTATTACAGGAATCAGTAAGACCAGAAAATGCTGGCACATCCTCACAAGCAAAAGGATTCTAAAGAAGCATAGAATTCACTCAGTTTAAGGGGCTCCGCTGGAGTCCAAAGTTCCAGTACCACAGTCTATTGCTCCTAAGGTGAAGACAATGGGCACCTCCTTTGGTCAGTATCATTCAAAACTGAATTGTTCTCCTTGTAGCCCTTCTTTTTCTCTAATTTTTCAATCTGTAAACTTAAGCTGTTAACCCTCAAGAAGAGAAGCTTAGTGATATTATTACCCTATAACATAGGAACTTGAGCTTAACACCACTGTCTTTCTGAATCTCAAATGCCTTAGACTTAACATGGAACTGGTATTTTCCATCAATGATTGATATTCTAATAAATTCCTATAGAATATAATAAAGAAGTACACATTATTATACATAAATTTAGAAATCTAACCACACACAAAATTATAGCAGGTCAGTCCTATGGCTTTTTTCCTTATAGCTCATTCTCTTTTATCACCCCTTTTTTAAAGCAAAATTTACTTAAGAGAGGGTACAGCAATAATTGAAATAACATTAGAAGCAGCACACATCTAAAAGTCCAGAGTTACAGGCATTCCAAGAATGGTTTTAGTATCGTGTATTGCTATTCGCAGTGTCAGAGGCCTGTTGGAGATTCTTAGGACCACTGTCTAGTTCCTCCTTTGTAGAAAAGTGCATGCTTTTTCCCCTGCCATGTTTCCTAACTTCTCTGCCTGCTGTCTCTTCATTGTTTAATGCTTAAGTTCTTGATTTCCATTTAGTTGTGTTATGCCTTCCCATTTCTATTTCATTTTTTTGCATTCTTACTCTAGGGAGACTATATGATATTTACATATGTAACTCTGGTTTATTTCACTTATGAGTATATGTTCAAGATATATGCACTTATATATGAAGGCTTCAAGTTTAGTATTCTTTATAGCTGAGTAATATTCCATTGTATAAAAACACCACATCTTTTCCAACCATTTTTCAGGTGATAGGCATTTTCATTGTTTCCAAGATTTGGCTATCACAAATTATGCTGCTATAAACATAGGCACACAGAAATCACTATGATATGGTATTTTGGCCCTAGCCCTTCAAAGTCAGTGGGGGCTCATGACATAAGGGAGACTGTGCTGTAACATCCTATAACTCAATGGTACCCCAAATTTTCTGTTCAAGGAGATTATGGGACCATAGAGGAAAGGGACTGACAATATATAGTGTATCTAAGGAGAGTCTCCTAGAGAGAAAACATTGTCTCAGGCTTTCACAGAGAGCTAACTGGCCAAGCATTGGTTGTGACTCATCCAGATGGCTGACACTGACAAAATATCTACAAAATGCTGTACATGGTTTCAAGTTAAATCCTGGTGAGATTTGAATGTCCTGGTCAGATACAAAAGTTATATGTTCTGTTATATACGTGTTTGTCAGTGGTTCTCAACCATTCTAATGCCGTGATCCCACAATACAGTTCCTCATGTTGTTGTGACACCAACCAAAAATAATTTTGGTGGCTACTTCAAAACTGTAATTTTGCTACAGTTATGATTCATTCAGGATGGCTTTAGATGACCCCTGTATTTTGGTCGCAACCCACAAGTTGAGAGCCGCTGCTTGCTTTATCTTGGTCTTAAACATCCAGCAGAAAAGTCTAACCAGGAGGCATAAACAGTAATGCCATATTAGTATGTTGATATGTAAAAGGCTCAAGTAAACAGCTTCTGATATTGCCAGTTCTGCTGATAACCAGCTACTATTAAAGAATATTGGACTATACATACAACTACTTTCCTTTACTTCTATGAGAATAAATATTTGTACCAATAGTGTTTAGAAATCTATCATGTCTGCATCTTGTACTCTGAACTATCTAGACAGCAATATACATTGTATTAATTATTGTGACTGTCCTAACATGTTTTAAACTGTCTCACTGTTATTTCTTATTAAATGAAATAAAATTTTAAAACACCAAAGTGTCCTGTAGTAATTGATATGTTTTAGCATTACATTATATCAAATAAACCATTCAGGAGAACAAAATTATGCTGTGGGATTTTACATGTCAGTGTTGCCTATGCAAACCATTGTGCCTCTTAGATATATTTTCACTGAAGCTTATAAAATGACTGAGAACCCTTGTACCATGTTTATATCAGTCAAGGTATTCAAGGCTTAGCAAACTTTCAGAGTACAGTATGTGTGATTCATGATTGCAGTAAGAGTTATGCACAATAATATGCCCTTATTCTTAGTCATGTCTTGGTACATACGGCAGAAGTGAAGAACATGTTTAAAAAGTAATAAAATGCATTTCTATAAGGAATATGTTCATTCTACTTATTGGCATTAAATGGACAATTTTTTCTGATGAACAAACTATGAACATACACATAGCATTTGAAAGAAACATTACTGGTTGGGTTAAGCTTTACTTAAAGTACTTGGCTTCATTATAATGATTAAGCTGCCTACTGGGGATTCAATTTTTAATGACTTAATTTAATGTGCTGTCCATTAAAATGTCACCTTGGGAAGGTTGTTCTTTATCCTATTTTCAGTTTGCTGGGCACCTAAACAAAGATAAAAACCATCTGAAAAACAGCTACAGAGTTAAATAGGGATTTGGCTTCGCAGTTTTGATACATAGCATAGCGTTTCCTCCTAACACATTAGTTTCTGAAGTTTGGATTCCATTTTGGGGTGATTAACAAAGAAGTAAAACAACAATAACAACAAAAGCCACAGCACACTTGATAACTTTTTCACTTTTTAAAAAAAAAAAAAATTTAACTATCAGCTCTAAAAAAATAAGCCTGAATCAGCAGAATGCTAGATACCCTTGACAAGGGCTTACAATCTGGTAAATTGATTTATGTACTGACAACTTTGTATTTACCATAGTTCATACAGTATGTTAGGAAAAGTTTTAAAAAGGACTATAAATTAAAACTTGTTCAGAACAAAACTGATTGTTCAACATTTACCAACAGATTATGTCCTCCAATTGGTTAGCATACAACTGAACAAATATTCTTGAATTATTTTTGCTATTGTTTTGGGCTGAACTGTGTCTTCCTTTGTCTAATTTGTAACTTGGACCTGATCCATAGTATAACCATATCGAGAAATAAAACCTGAAGGAGGTAAGTGAGTTGAAGTGAGGTCATCAAAATAGCATTCTAGTGCATTATAACTCCAGTACCACAAAAAGAGTGAGAAAGAGGTAGAAAGACAGCCAAGGGGTACATACACCTTGCAGAAAAGCCACGGGAGCATGCTGAAGACAGTTGGCTACCAGCTAAGGAGAGAAACTCTCAGAGGAATCAACTTCACTATCACATAGTTCTTGGACTTCCAGCTTCTGGAGCTGTGAACAAACAAATTTTTGTTGCTTACCTGGCATGTTGTATTCTAGTTGTTATAGCAGTGGGTATAAACTCACACTGTGGAATTTTGCTTTTGTTTTCTTTTTTATTTATAGTAAAATTTATCTAAAACTAAAATTAAAATAGAAAAAGCAAAGCCCTCAAAAGCTGTGGCTCCCACACTGTCCATGTGAGGCACACTAATATGAACAACGTCCATGACTCACTATCTAAAACAGCTTATCACTTGGTATTGATGTAAGGTGTGCTGAACATAATAATATTTGTAAGTATGGTAAACACATGTGCATAATTCTTCACTGTAGAGAAGGAAGACATGGTTATAAAATACAATGCTCAAGAAGGCAGTATTTAACCTGGATCTTAATCACTAAAGTCAAAGGCATAGAAGTGATCTTATAATTTATCAATATATCAGTTCCATTGCTATTTGGACTTAATGTTATTGATTAGTTCTGCAAAGTTTTTTCAAATCAGCTGGTGAGACAAAGAGCTGAAGGCCATGGTTTAGGATGGAAGTAGATTTGGAGAACGTGGGTGAGATCAATAAGCCAACAGAGCCAGTGCTGAGCAGATATCCTGGACCTGAATCACCTGTGTTCTGATTGGAGATTCAAACAATACTCTTACTGACTTGGTGAGAACTGGGTGATGTAGGTAGCTATAACACTTACTTTGTGTTTAGCGTGTAGTAAGAGCTGTGTAGTCACTAAAACAAGAGCAAGTCAACCAAAAGTTTTCTTGAGAATGAAAGGGTATGGGTGTGTAAAATAATGATTTGACTCATGTGCCAGAGCTGTTGTTACAAAATACCACAGAGTAGAATGCTTCGTAATAGAATGCATTTTCTTGAAATTCTGAAGGTCAGAGGTCTACGATCAAGGTATCTGTGGGACTGATTTCTTCTGAGGTACCTTCCTTGGCTTGTAGGAGGCCATCTCCCTGTGTCTCCACACTGCCCTATTTCCATACTATGCTTGTGTTCATATTCTTAGAGCTAAATCACTCAAACTGGACGATAGCTCACTTCAATGACTTCATTTTAACTTGTTTGTCTTTTCATGGACTCTCTCCAAATGGAGTCATACGCTGAGGATATAGGGAGTAGGATTTCAGTATATGAATTTTGAAAGCAAGATGCTCAGTATATTAATGATCAAAAGAAAATAAAAGAATGGCATCAGTATTATTATAGAGTATTGATTCTCACCTAAGGTCTATTGGCAGAACAGTGTCAAAGGACATAAACACTTTCCTGCTCTTGGGAGAGGATGATGAAAGCATAAGCGTGACAGTCACACAAATTTAGATTCAAATTTCAGCTCTACTTTAAAAGTTGGATCATTCAAGGCCAGCCTCAACTGCATAGTGAGACCCTGTCTCAAAAAGACAAAAAAAAAATAAAATAAAAATAAAAAAAAAATACAAAATAAAAGTTGGATCATCATGGTTGCGAATTCCTACAAAGTTATTAACGAAGTACAAAGTTTAACCATTCACTCTAGTAGTGAATAAAGTAAAATTAGCACTTTGCGTAGAAAAGGGCCATGTACTAATAAGAGTATGGCACACAGTTTTTCTCTTTACTTGCACGTTGGTATTCTACTATTGGGTGAGAGAGAAATATCTAAACCTCTCCTCAACCATGAAGTTTGCCTTAAGATTAGAAATTCTTCTAAGGGATGATCTGTTAGAGGTACTGTCTTTTATTTTTAGTATATTTTTAATCTTTTATTTGTTTATTTGGCACAGTGTCTCACTAGGCAGCTTCAACTCTTAGTGATCCTGTCTCAGCCTCCTTAGTACTGGGATTGCAGGTGTGCACCACCATGCTGAATTTTGAGACTGGCATAGCGGGTGGGTACCAGGGATGGAACATAGATCTTTGTGTTTGCCAGGCAGGTGGTCAGTCTGCTGAGCTCTCTCCCCAGCCCCCATGATGTTGTGTTTATGGGAACACAGAAAGTATATTTACACACAAACTTAACTATTACCAATTAGCATGTTGTCCAGACATTGCAGAAGAAGAAAAACTTAGTCACATGTGGTAGAACATAGCTATAATTCCAGTCACTTGGAAAGCGGAAGCAGGAGGACCATGTTCTCAAGGTCAGCATGGGCAGCTAGAATGCCTAGAGAACAAGTCCTTTAAAAAAGGAATGAGATCACAGTTTAGTCCAGTCCCTGAGTCTAATCTGTAAATCAATAGACAGACATAGAATAGACATTCAAAAAGACAAAAATATGGACAGACAGATAGGTATACACACACACACACACACACACACACACACACACACACAAACACATACACGCACATGAACTTATACAAGAAAATATATTTGACTAATTTTTCCTGAGACTATCTTTGCAATGATAATTATTCTTTTTAAATTAAACTTGAAAAACAGTATTTGCACTTGTGTTATAGCTTAATTAATTATATATTTTATGACCCAAATTTTATTCAAAAAACCATGCTCCTTTCAAAAATGATGTAAAGATAATGACTATCATTTGGCTGAAAAATAAAATTGTTAAAAATGAGTATGTTAGATTTTATGATGTGGAACTTGATGGTGGCCCATGATACACAAAATATTGAGTTTAAGATTGCATATTGCCAGTAAATTTAGAATAAAGAACATATTTTATAATCAAGTATTTGGTGTAGATGATACTTTTATGGCATCATTTGTGGCCCTATGCTCCAGAAATGGTACTTACAGTGCTCAAGATGATCACCTGATTTCTGTCTCTCTGAAGACTTTTAAAACTCAATTTTAAGGGGCCAGGAGATAGCTCAGAGTAACAAGTGCTGGCCTGGCAAGTGCAGCGTCCTGAGTTCAATCCCCAATACCACAAAAAAAAAAAGAATTAAAATTCAATTTTACATCAACAGAAATAGGGAGGATATGTTTATACAAATTTTCATTCTTTATTTTCATAAATTAGCTTTATGGGGGGCTGGGGAGATAGCTCCATGGCACAAGTGCCTGCTTGGCAAGTCCAAGATTGTGAGTTCGAACTCTGATTCTGACAAAATAAATAGATAGATAGATAGATGATAGATAGACAGACAGACAGACAGACAGATAGATAGATAGATAGATAGATAGATAGATAGATAGATAGACAGACAGATAGATAAATAAATTAGCTTTTCAAAGGTGTTATAACACATTTTTATTTCATTCATTGAATGGCACCAGTGATATTAGTGATTTGATTTTAGAGAAAGGTTACACATAATTAGTAAATCTAAACTGGAAGTTGGTGATTTTAGTCATTTTTAATTTCTGATCTGATTTCCTCTATACATTTCTGCAGCTGTTTCTTTATTTCAGATGCTATTAATTCAGAGACTTTAGCTGTGTGATTCCCATTTTCTTCTATGTTAGTGTCTTCTGTATTTGTTCTGGGTGGGCTCGGGGCCTGAGATTGAATTTTGCCCTTTCTCTTTGATATTGTTTATAGCAATGTCTTCTGACTGTTGATATAAAACTTGGTGCAATTACACCTTTAGTGTAATTCTTACCCAAATGAGATGATATGGTTAAGGCAGTTATAGTTTTGTATTTACAGAAATACACTTAGGAACACTAATGCTGCATAGTGGTATTTAGCAGTTGACATACTAATGTGTAACTAATGAATTTGTATTTTATACAATAAGAGCAATCTTCATGTCTCGGTAGTTAAGCAGATATTACATTGGGAGTTTGTGATTAATTTAGTTCACTTAAGTTCTGTGTGATTGCCTCCATTTGATAGACCCTAGATGGATGGGGCAAAGGATGAAGAGGTCAGCCTGGTGGACTGGGTGGAGCAGGAAGTCTCTGATTTTAGTCATTTTTAAAAGTCCTTAATGCCTGAGCTTACTGTCTTATTTCAAACAAAGTGTACTGGCCATCTCACTGCTTTTGACTTCAAAACTCATGCTCTGATTTTCTTTTTAGAATTTTTAATTTTATTTATTTTTTTCTTGTTTCAGAACCTTTGTTTGTTTATTCACTCATTTTTATGGCTGGCTCACCCCGCCTTGAGGGCAGGGCTGGCACAGCATGTGGTGCCAGGGATCAAACCGTGGTCCCTGAAGCCGCCCAAGCTTTCCCAAGCAGGCGCTTTAGACCACTGAGCCATCCCGCTGGGCCTCTCTGATTTTCTTAAACAAAGTATTTTAATAAGATCTCATTGCTTTTGCTATTTTTGAATTATCTTTATTTAACTACAGATTTTTTAACTTCCAAATAAATAAGAATTCAGGATATGGGTTACATAGTGTAGAGCTGATTGTCACCTTATTCCAAAAACATTTTAGAGTTTCCACCAGTGTACTTAGGGATCTTGACTTGGTTTTCACTCTTCTGTCTACTAGGCTCTTAGTTGACTTATTTATTTTTTATATACATTCATTTGATTGTATTTTTACCATAATGAGGAAAGAAAGATGATCCTTTGCACGTCTTCTATAACAGGGTTAATCTTCCCTGAGGTAAATTGGAAGAGAGAAATGCCTGTGATGCAGGAATGTGCAGGAGAAGAGCGTAGTAGCATGTTATGGTCCAGGGAAGCACCTGGATCTCACAGGTCAGCTACTGAAGCAATGAACGAAACCTGTATTGGCTTGCCCTGTTTTATTCATTAGTGATACCTAGATCCCACGATAAATTAACTTGACAATATTTCATAATATAATTGTGTTTTAATGGTATATAATCCCATGTGTAGTTCAGGACTTGCCACAGAGTTTCTGATGTTGCAGATGAAACTACAGGACTTAATTATTTGCCACACTAGATTATAGACTTGCTTTGGTCCCATTCCTCATTCTCATTCTATTTGTAAGTTTGGAGTAGAAATCTTTATATGGTGACATTGAATGTTGGAAGTCTTTAACTTCTCACTTGTATGGAGCTTGCGGCTAAGAATATATCTTGGAGAAGACAGGAAATTGGATTTTTTTCTTTTCTTTTTTAGGAAACTGACTTTCAATAATGCTGAAACTTTTACGACCTTGGCAACTCTTTCTGTACTGGTACATGAAATAAATCAGATGTGTGCAAACATTCTATTGTCTCCCTAGTGTGGGAACTTGAAAGGGTAAATAAAACGTGAAAGGTGCAACACATGCTGTGAAAGGGAAAGAACTTGTTCATGGGAAGGCAAAACTGGGGTGAGGAGAAGGACAAAAGAAGAAGGGAAAATATGCATTTCTGTATATATACAGGATAGTTTGGATAATTGTACTACTGATTTCTGTTGGTCTTTTGAAAGGGAAAGTTAACGCTTATGTGTTTTCTTTGTATTCTTTTTTAGCTTTCAAATTTCTTATAACTTTTGAACCAATTTTATAGGCTTATATTTGATAACCTAAACAACTAATTTGAAGATAGCATGGCAATACAGCAAATACTGTTTAATTCTATTAATTTGTTAATGAAATTTTACATCATTTATAATGCTTTTTATTACTTTTTTTTTTTTGTATTTTTTTAGACAAGGAAAAGAAAAAAGAAATGTACTAAGTGCCTTTTGCATAAGGGGCATGCATGAGTCATATGGGGGTCAGGAGTAGAATGTTATGGTGCTGGTGGAATGTTGATATACTTAATACTGGTTCTTAAGAACTGTCAAACCTGTGTTTTAATGTTCACCTTATGAAATGATAAAAATGAGCTTGCCTGTATCTGGAGACGTGTTTATAGAACTGTGTCTGGTTGGTAAATTCACATGGGTTGCATTATAATAGTTGATACATTGTGTCTCCTTGAAAAGTTTTGAAGTCTAACTGAGTGACTTGGCAGGGAGCCAGGGTGCTCACTTTGAGAACATCCCCATCCAGTGCAGGAGGAGCTTGTGGAGAGGGTGCGAGTACTGCACCCACCCTACTGCACGCACCCTACTGCACGCACCCTACAGCAGGTAGCCTGCTTACACTCTAAGGGAAGAGTAGAGGTTTGTACCCCCCACTTTGTTTTATTTTATTCTACTTTTCTATGTTTTTTAAAATTATTTCTTTTTAAATTTTATTAATTTTAATGAGAAAGACATAACAATGAGACAGTTTCAAAAGGTCCTAATAGGTTATTAGGACAGTTATATTAATACATTGCATATTGTTGTCTTCATAGTAGTTGTTCAGAGTACAAGATGTAGACATGATATCTTTTCTAAACACTATGAATACAAATCTTTCTTCTCACTGTACTAAGAGAAGGTAGCTGTATATATAGTCCAATAGTCCATAATACTAATTGGTCATCAGCAGAACTGGCAGTGTTGGAAGCTGTTGACACGAGCCTTTTATAGTTCAGTGTATTAATATGGCTTTACTTTTTATACCTTTTGGTTAGACTTATCTGCTGGATGGTTGAGACCAAGTTAATGCAAGACCTACATAACAAAAAAATGTAACGTATGTATCTGACAAGGTCAGTCAAATCCCATCAGGATTTATCCTGAATTCATGTATAGCGTTTTGTAGAACTTTTGTCAGTGGCAGACATCTGGATGAGTCACTGCCATTGCTCGACCAATTGTTTTTCTCTACTTAGGACAGGATCTGCAGGGACTCACTACATAGATCAGACTCATAGTGATTCTCCTGTTGTTAGCCTCCCAAGCACTGTGATAACAAGTGCGTGTCACCACACCAAGTCTCAATCGTCATCTCAGCGTGCTCCTCTGGTAGGGCAGGCATAGCACAGTGGGGATCAAACCCTGGCTGCTGCACTCTGCCTAAGCAGGTGCTTTAGTCTGCCAAGTTATCAGGCCAGCCCTAACCTCCACTATTTTCTTGCTCTTGTTCCACTTGATGCCTTCTGCAACTATAAACTGAAGCCAACTGATTGTAGACTGAAGCCTCTACAAACAGTGAGCTAAATAAACGTTTCCTTCTTTAACCTTGAGTGTTACGTATTTTGTCCCAGCAATGAGAGAAATGTATGTGTGAATGTTCACAAAAGACTTCAGTGATACTCATTTTTTCAACCCCTTGAAATACAGAGCTTGAATAACTTGTCCAAGATTGGACATCTGAGCAGGAGTTCTCCTGAGCATTTGTTGACTATCAACCACAGCAGAAACATCCTCTGAACACAGAGAAAGACTTCGCCTTAGATGTACCTGAATGTTGAAGGCTATGCTTTTCCTACTCTGAATTTTACATATTTTAATTGATGTGAAGATAAAATGTAAGGAGTCCGATGTGAGGCACAGGAATCTCTGCACACATCACTTTTGACTCCACATCTGCATCTTCATCTAGACTGAGGGCAGTGCAGGATGAATGCAGGCATGATTAATCTGCATTTCCTGCATTTCCTAGCATGCTGCATTTCCACCTCATCCTAAAGCATCCTTGTTGTTCTGTATGTGAAAACCATCCTTGCCAGCTCCCTTTTCTAACAAATTCTGTGATTTCTCTTAATTGTCCTGGCCAGGCATGGGGATTGTTCTTCATGGCGTCCAACCAGCCTTGGGAGAAGGATTCCTGAACAAAGATAGCATCTCATCTATGTTTGCTAGCCCCCAGTGTTGAGCTCCTTCTCACTCTCACATGTTACTGTCAACCCTCCTTTGTTATTGTGCTTGTGGGACAACACCTCACCCTGCACCTCCTTTTAGACAAACAACCCTCCAGCAGTTCTCAAAGTCTTTCTAGCTATCGGCAGTCAGATCTTCCTTATTTTCAAAAATAATTCACACTGGGTGTATCTGAGCAACTCTTTTTGGAAGTTCAAGCATTAACTTCTTCATCCTTTAATTGGGGTCCTTGTCTGGGCCCACATCTGCTCCTGTTCATTCCAGTGTCGTTGTAGGGCCCTCAGTTCTATTTTCCTTTATTTATTTATCTTTCTGAAGATCCTTTTAACTCCTCTTCTTCCCTCTCTTTGATTCCTTATATTCTAACTCTTCCCCTCATCTCAAGCTCTGTGTTCCTTTCTTGCTTTTCTTTTCTTTTCTTTTCTTTTGTTTTTTCTTTTCTTTTTTTTATTCTTTTTCCCCACACTTTGGTTCCAGCCACACTGGGATTATTATTTTCATTCTTTTAGTTATTTTCTCCTTTAATTTCTCAACATTTCCCCTGCACTTCTCTTTTGTCTTCTAGTGATTTCAGACAAAACAATTCCTTCTGAAGGGACTGTTTTCTGACTTCTTTTTTTTTCCAACTTTCCCTCTGCTGCTGCTGTAACTCCACATCCATGGTCTTTATTCTGAGGGTCTCTGAGGCCTGCCTCAAAGTCCCCTGAGAGTCCCCTGCATTCACTATAGTTATTGCTTTCTTATTTTTCCATCGCTCTTTTTAGTGTGAACCCTTGAATCTCCATTTATTCCATCATCATTTTATTATGAACTGCTTTACCAATTTCTGTTGGCATTGGTCTTTTCCTCATAAGAGTTACATTTTTTTCCCAGGAAGAATTATTGTATGTTTCTTCTCCATAAACAAAACATTCTATTTGCACATACGCGTTCATTCTATTTAAGTGGTGTACACACACACACACACACACACACACACACACACACACACACAGCATAGGAGATACCTAAACCAGTGGAATCTCTTCTTTGGCTAAGTAACTAACCTCATTCTGCTTGCTAGTTTTGTGTGAACTTTTTGTTTTATTACGTAAATTCTGAACTCATTCCCTGATTCTAACATAAAATGTTTCAAATTGACAGAAATTCTCTCTATATAAATGAAGTCACTAAATTTTTCCATCTACTGCTTTGTTGAAGAAATGAAATAATTATCTTTATCCCTGACATGCTAAATGGAATCGTGGCTTTCGTTATGCTTTCAGTTCTTTTTTCTTCATATGGCTTCTAGGGTCACTCTATTTCTTTGAAGCCACTTGCTTTGTGGGATTTGAATTAAAGACAACATAGAATTTGGTCATTTTAAGTAAATAAAAAACTAAGGTTCCTGCTTCAGAGCATCTTGTTGAAAATCTATTTTCCTTTAACAAATACTTTTAAAATTTAAACATCTCAATGCATTTATAAAGTAATAGCATCTGAAAGCAGTGTGTCTATCTACCAGACATCCAGTAGAATTTCTTCCTACTTCATTTCACACAGGAAGCACAAGCCCTCCTTTTAAATTAATTTTAGACCTCCTACTCACTTAATCATAAAGCCAAACTATTTTTGTTTCCCTATTTTTTTCTTCCTTCCTAATATCTTGGTTGAGTTTTTCTTTTCTTTTGTATTAATCCCTCAAAATTATGATTGCAAGATCAGAAGCACAGTCAGAAAAGTGTTAGTTTTTATGTTACCACTCCATACTTTTGTATTCTCTGCTGCAATATGACAGTCCATCGCACTCTGTCTCATTCCTTAGAACACTTCTTCAGCTCCTGGGGTTGCAAAAAAGAGATTCCACGCAGGAAAAATGGCACCTACAGAAACCAATATCTCACCAGTGGGCTGTTGATTAGAGTCTCTCCAAAAACAGGGGTAGGGCTTCCACCCTTTTAAAGGAGAAGTACGTAGAGAGGTACAAAAACAAATTCAGGAAGTAGGACTGTAGGGCTGTGTGAAGTCATAGGTTCCTAAGGGATAGATGATCTCCTTACAACACAAAGATACTAATTACCCAAAAACAGTAAAGAACATTTCATATTACACTGGGAGATCCTGGGCTACCCAAAGGAAGTAAAAACAAGGGTGTCACAATGAAAGGAAAGTCCTGTTATTAGGGTTGCTCAGACATGTTGGCTAGGCTTGGACAGCATTTTTGGCTGGCTTACTCAGCAGATCTTGGTCTAAAATTTTGAATTTTCTTTCAGTGACCCCTTGCCCCAGACTGATGCATTAGGTCCCATGTTAGCTCATGGTATCCATATAGGAACACACTCACAATTCTGGCCACTGAGGGAAGGAAATGTAAAAATAATCATATAGAGACTACTTTGCACATGTATGTCACTGGATGCTCAGATTTATTTCCTGAGATTTACGTCAATCTGAAGTAGATTGAAATAGCAAGAAAATCACTTTTAGTTTGTAGATCACTTCTGTAAGAGTAGGAAAAAAAATATATTAGGGGGCCTTGGTTCATAATTGAAAATCTGAAAACAGGCATCAACATAGTAGGATTAAAATTTATACCCAATAGATCTAGTCACTTAGACAAACGAAACCATGTTACTTTACATGTAATTTAAAATATCTGTAAATAACAAGGAATAATACCTTATAGATAATTTCAGTAATAAAATATATTACCAAAATAGTTTTAGTTCCTCAGAACAATTGGCTAGTGCCACAATTATACTCTGTGTCTCAATCAATACTCAAATATCACTAAGTTATACTGTTTTCTAGCTGGAGTGTGTGTGTGTGTGTGTGTGTGTGTGTTTGTGTGTGTGTGCACACGTGTGTGTGTGCCCGCATGTGTGCGTTGAGTGGAAATTAAGGGAAGAAAATGGTACCATGGGTCTACGTAATTTCAAAAAGGTTTGGAAAAATTATCAACAAGGTAAGTAAAAATTCATTTCAAAATAAGATATGAACTTTACTTAGGTGGCAGTCACAGTTACAAAAGTTGAAGTAGTTTTGGAGACTACTTCTAAAACTTTTCCGAAAACATTTAAGAGACAGATATACAAAAACTCAACTGTGTATGTTTCAATGACTGCAGTGTAACTACTATTAATTAAATTCTAACTGCAAGACATGCAACATGCTGAGTGTTTATACGTTTTACTTTCTTTAACACACAAAATGATTATTTGAAGTAAATGCTTTATTTCACTCATTTTACAGATGAGGAAATGAAAATCATAAATAGAATCAAACTGAGTTATCTGTTGCATAAGTAAATTGTGGGGCTGAAATTCAAGCCCAAAAGATACAGTTTCTTTAACCAACAAAATCATATTGTTTTGTAGATTTTTATTTTAATATCTGAAACGAAAAAATCTAAATCACTTATAAATATTTCAGTGTAACTATGTAAAATGGATTATTGTATTTCTTCATTTAAGAATAGTTTTTTCCATAGTGAAGCCAAAAATAGTTTGTATTTCCTTATTGCTTTCTTTTGTATTTTGTATTTTGTATTTGTATTGTATTGTATTTCTTTTGTATTTCTATTGTATTTTATTTTTCTTACTGTTAAATATTATATTTCCTAGGGTTAATGTATGGATATTTTTAAATGTGGTCCTGGAAGGAATTTCTGGTATAAAAATTAATATCTCAAAAGAAAATGTCACGTAGTACCCTATAAATATGTACAATATTAATATTTTGTGTATCAGTTAAAATTAAATGTAATCAATAGAAGGCTGAATTTAATTTTCATTTTAATTTTTTTCCAGTACCAGGGATTGAACTCAGGACCCTGCTCTTGCCAAGCAAGTGCTTATTCTACTGAGATATCTTCCCAGAATTTTAATTTCAATTTTGACTACTAAAATTTATATGAGTTTTATTTGTTGATTTGAGTCAGTTTGCTTTACCTGAGCACATGCAATGCATAAAACCACTTAAGCCACTGAAAATTATTAGGACAGAGCTTGCAAGGTATCATATAATTTCTGTTTTGATTCTCTAAGGACACACTCTTCTTTACCAGTGTTTTGTAATTGGTAGGAACATGATTAATGCATGCTGTAGGAAGTAGACATGTAGAGAGAAGGAAAAGCTGAAAAAGGTAAAACAAAACAAAACAAAAAAATCTAAAAATTTGCAAATATCTAAGAGATTTTTTATAAAGGAGAAAAAAACCCCAAAATTTAATAATATAATAAGAACCAATTACCACAACAGATCTTAAAAAGAAATAATAATAAAAGTTTGCAAATATTTTATTCTGAACCCTATGTTTGAAAAATAATTTAGTAATGCTTTATTTTGGAATGTCTCAATAGTAAAAAATGAAATATTTGATGTTGCATTTAGTTGTGTTTAATACCTGAGCAATAACAATAATATTCAATAGTAAGAATACTGCACATTTATTAACCACTGCAAATATGTAATTATTTGCACTCAACCTTTAATTTTTGGAGTGGACATCTACTTTGGAATGACAAAAAATATATAATTCATCAGTATTTAAAAACTATACATTTTAAAATATATATCTTTTGTGTTATAAGTTTAAAAAACATAGATCTCTATAACCCTCACTGACCACTCTATTCTCAAGAAGAAATAAAAACACTCTTAAGAGTATGCTAATATTTCTTCATGTAACAATTATATTTAAATCTGTGTGGTGTGTAGGAGACAATAAGGCTGAACTTTCTTTCCTTAAAGTACTAGCAAATGACATGGACAATTTTGCTAAGTGTACTCCACAATATATGACACATATAAGGAACAATTATATACAAATTGCTTGTAAATAGGATATCTATTTCAAATGTGGTTATTTCAGCATCATTATTAACATGAAAGCAGAATTTTATATTTGAAGTTATTTGTTTATTTTTTTCCTTTTTAGAAAAAATACTAGTGGACTACACATCAGCTGAAAAATATAGGTCAGAAAGCACCAACAGGAGGCTAGTACCCTCCACCTTAATAACCCTGTTAACCCTGGCCAGGGTACTTAAGATAGATTCACATACATTATGACAATGATCTTTCCAGAATAGGGATATAGTAGGCATTTTGTGGTAGGAGTACAGTTTTTACCTCTGTACTTTCCTATTAATGTCTAAACAAATCCTGGTGATTCCCTAGTGGTTTGGAGACAGTGTCACTAGTGGAGGGTAGGTAATGACTATGGAAAGTAGGAGCATAACTCTGATGGTATGGAACATAACATCTGAGGCAGAAACTCTGGAGGCTTTCCTTAGAATATAGCGTATAACTCTACAAATTGTTGCGCAGTTATTTGATTTTGTAAAGCAAAAGAAACCGATAGAAAGGGACCATTACTGAAACTTAAAATTGTAGAATGAACAGTGGATGTATGTAAAACGTAATCTAATTTACTCTGTAAGAATTCACAGAAGCTTACATTAACATACAGTGGTATGTTGACAGATTTGTTTACACTGCATATGAAGGAAATGTGATTCTAAAGTTGGATACAATTAAGATAACTTCAATTTTAAAGCACAGATATCTTCTCTATAAAAATCATTTCAAATCAGAAATTCTGAAAAAAGAAAAAAAAAAGCCTGTCTTCATTTGCAGAATTTTCGCATGTGAAAAGTGATCAGTCATGGTGCAGTCTTGCTTTTCTCTGCAATGGTTGCAATGAACTGTCTTCCTGGGTCTGGACAGTTACATGTATTTTGGAACAAATCCAGAGTGCCAGATAATTCTTTAACTAACAGGCAACTATGCTTATTTCTTCAGGTATGTACTTCTTTAAAATCATGTTCTATATTTGTTCCAAATTTCATGACATTATACTGGATTTATGGAAATCAAGTATAATTTCTTAACATGTTCTTTCGTATCAGCCATCTAAGTAATTTCTAGTAATGTTTTATATACTAGTATTTGTCTCTAAATTATCCCAAAACTTGAGCATTACAAGTTATCAAGACAGAGGAAAGGGATGAATGAACTGTGGTGTGTCTAAGGAGAGTCACCCAGAGAAAAACATTCTCTCAGGCTTTCACAGAAAGCAAAATGGCCAAGCAATGGCCGTGACTCATCCCGAAGGCTGACACTAACAACAGTTCTACAAAGTACTGCCTGTGGTCCCAAACTTAATCCTGAGGGGATTTGACCCTGGAAGATACAAAAAAAAAAAAAAAAGAATGTTTTGTTATACAGGTCTTGCTTCAACTTGCCCTTGACCACCCAGCAGGAAAAAAAAAAAGAAAGAAAGAAAAAAAAAATGCTTAATTACAATACATGAAACACAGAGCTAGATTGGTGAGACGAGCTTTAGGAGGCTTACATTCAATAGCCTCCAACATCACAAGCTTCATTGGTGGTCCACTGCAATCGCAGAACATTTGACTGTATATGTATCTGCTTCCTCTTAGTCCAAAGAGAAGTATATTATTTTCCTTTTTTTCTAAGCAACATCAATAGGGAGGTGGGTAATGCCCACACACTGTACTCTGTAGAACGATTGTGAGGACAATATGCAATATGTCAACTTTCAAAGAAAAGAAAGGGGAAAAGAAAAAAAATAATGGTGATTTAGAAGGGTTAATGTTTAATTGTTTGATCAATCTTATATACCTATATGTATTAATCTAAACTGATCTGATGATGAAAATATGTAATATAACCCATGTTAAATTTAAACAATAAAAAAAAGTTATCAAGAGCTTGAATACCTAGCTTTCATATTCTTTATTACCATGAATAATATTTTAGAGGTAATTGACAAAATGAGTATACCTGATTTTAATTACCACTACATCCTTATTTTTTGAAAAAGTGAACAAATGCCATAAAACACTATAAAATGCCTTCATATTTTACCTTTTCGTGTCATGCGTTCAAAAAGTAATAATCTATCATGTGATATGAATTTCAAAATACTGAAAAGAATGAGATTTTTAAGTTTTAAATTGCAAAGAATATTCACATTACCGATCTAACCGTTAACTAATGCAGGTGTACAATATTTATCTCAAATGTTAAGTACTGGTATACTGTTATTCTTGAAAGAGAAGTGTAACATTTATAAAATGAAATGATTATAATGTTAGAAGGGATCAATATTAAGGAAAAGAGCAATGGATTCCTAAGTGTATCTAGAAATCTTACAGATTGGACTTTAACAATAGTTTCCATCCAAGGGCAAATGCAAGAAAGAACAGTCGGAAAGAACCTCAGCACCACAATTTTAATTTCTGGCATTTGCAGCATTTAGCAGTTGAAGGTCTCAAAGGAAAACAACTACTTTCATTTATGCCTCCTGCAGCCACCCTGTCACGGGAGAGGTCTGGGCTCAGAAAACGCAGCTCATTAAAATGAAGCGTTTTCCCCGACTTTGATATTCACAGTTCACTGGGGACATACTACCTGTTCACTGAACTATTTTGTCTGGAAGGGAGCTACAAACACAGCCGACTATACCTTAATTAAACTGCTTTAATCAAATTCATTAGGTCTCTAACATTTAGAAAACATATTGAGTTAGGATAGTGATATTCTTAGTATACATTTTTGAAACTGTCAACTTTTCATTTTCCCTTATTTAATTGGTGTATTGAACAGCTATGCAGAACAATGCTTTCATCTTCTTCCTAAATGCATTCCTGGCATGCAAGGTACACGCTCTTTGTATTTTCTCATAAACAGCTGCTGCTGCTGCTTTCAGATGAGTGTAGAAAGCTATTTCCGAGGCCTATGCACATTTAGTGCCAGAGTCACTACCTAAGGAGAGAATATTTGTCATTCAAAATTGAATTTTGTCAAACTAAAAGACTCAGTAGTCTGAGTTTATTTCCACGTTGTAGTAGAAAAGCTTACATTATTGCCACTCTCACACAAAAAGAGCCCACTGTATTAGCACACCCTTGCAGCAATTGGACAGCAATTGTTTATAATAGAGACATTAGTTTTAGACTTTTAAATATTTCTGATAACTGCCTTCTGTAGGCGATTACAAAAGAATCTCTTATGCTTGCTGAGAAATGCCTGCTCTGTCTTTTAATAGCTATGAATAGTTTTGGCTCTGTTGGCTTTTGAAAATAAATGACTGTATTTTCTTCTGCATACTAGTAGAGAAATTAGAGTTTCTTGGGTAAAGTTTAATGATCTTTAAAATTCTCACCTTGTATTTTGAAAATCATATGTAGACTAATAGTCCAAGAATTGTACAGAAGTATAACTTATTTTAGTAAACTTTAAAGACAGAGAAAGATGAATGTCTTAAATGCTTAGTTGAACAACTCAACAGTCAATAGACAAAAATTTTCATTTATTAAAAGGTCAAGAGAGGTCAATTTTGCACCTCCAGGAACTTTAATGAAAAGCCTGAGAGACAGTAGTAATAGTAGTGTAGTAAATAACAATAGATTATATTTAAGTTATTAACTTTGCATTTAATCTGTCAAAAGAATTTGTATAATATATCGATATCTGCAGATTACCAGTTGTATTCTGAAAAGAGGTCTAAAAGTTGTCAAGGCAGTAGACAAGTGGTGAAAGATAAGGTAATAGATAAAAATGATTGTGGGCCAAACTACAAAGTGGGTGGATTTACTAAGAAGGATTTTTATCATTTTAATCTGTAGAGAGTTGGTCAATAGTTATCAGTAGCAGTTCGGCATGCTTTAAGAAAAGCCTAACAATAGTTGGGCTATGGTGCACATTGAAGGATAGAATATGAAAATAGTAGAACAAAGAGACAAACTGAGAGGCTGCTGATTACTCTGCTGTGAGGCGACCAGGACTTCTCTTAGAATTATAAAAAAACAGATGGGTGCTCATAGAGGATGCTTTGTAAGAAACACATTTAAGTTACTGGGAACACAGAATTAAGTCTGAAGAGAAAGGGTTGCTGGATGTGAAATCGTAGAGGCTAGGCATGCAAAGGATGACTGCCGCAGCTGGAGGTGACGCCTGTAGGGTGAGAGCAGAAAAATAAAAGGAAGGCATTTAGAATTCTGTCCTGGGAATGTCCCCCATAGTTAGCAAGAAGAAAGGAGAGGAGTAGGAAGAGGAGGAGGATGGCGGGGGAAGGGGAAGGAAGAGGAGAAGGAGGAGAAGGAGGGATTATATAACACTTTGGAGAGAGCCAGTTCTCAAGAAAGAAGAAAATGAGATACGATTTGTATTTTATTATGTCAACAAAAGTAAGTGCTTTAATAAAAAGACATCAAGCTCTCCAAGTAGTGCTGAGAACAAGTAAAACAAAGGCTTGGAATAGTTTAAAGATGAGGATATTAGGACATCGTAAATATCCCTTGTAGCAGGACTCAAAAGAGTGATGGGACAAAAGCATGATTACAGTTTAAGGAAACAGCAGTTAGGAAAGAATGGCCGCTATTAGTGCTGTTTGCTCCGTAGGAATGATAAAGAATAAGGTGTGAGGCAGATCTGTAGAATAAAAGAAAGGATTCTTCTTTTTTTCTTTTTAATGAAGAGGGAGAGCTTAATTAGAAAGAGAAGAGAATCAAAAATTGGAGAATGTAGCCAGGCATGGTGGCCCACACCTGTAAGCCCAGCGCTGGGGATGCTGAGACAGGAGGATAGCTGTGAGGTCAACACCAGCCTGGATTACAAGTGAGCCCAAGGCCAGTCTGGCATATCCAAACCTTGTCTCAAAAAGATGAAAACAAACAAACAAACAACAACCGAACAAAAACAAAAACGTGGAGAATGTGAGGTTAATGACACTGATGGGGCCAGCCAAATATCTCAGTGGATTAAAGTGCCTGTAAACAGGCACAGGGCCGTACCTCAGGTAACAAAAAAATATGTTAAAAGATCAGTGAATTACATATTTTAGCAAATCATCCTAACACATTCAGTTACATGAAAATAAAAATTTCTTGAAAAAACATACAGAATTACAAGATGGGCCATCAACTATACAGCTATTATCTATGTCCATCATAAATACATAAAAGTATACATAGGAAAGATAGCAGGGAAGATCAGAAATATTATTTCAGAATAAACAAGGAAGGATGAGTACCTGCAATAAAAGAAAAATTGAAACTTAGGAGCTGGAGAGGAGAAAGCCCTGGTTTCCAGTCCAATGTCACTTGAGTAAGGAGAAGATGAGAATCAAAGTGGAAGGGCAGGGGGAAGAAAAGTAGACCAGGAGAGAAGGCAGCCAAAGGGACTGGAACCACACAGAGACAGAGACACACTCTTGATTTGCAAACAAGGTAACTAACAGATGCTGAGATGCTGGTGTAGCTGACAAGGGCAGAAGCAGTCAGACAGGAAGACATAGAAAAGATTCATTCATCGTAGGCAGGCAAGATCCACCTCAGATGCGGAATGTCATCATTTCTGGTAGATGAAGTCACTGCTAGGGAAAGCCAAGCATGGACATCAACTAGCGAACAAATGATAGGGCTCCCTCACTTCACTGTGAAAAGGGCTGAACAGAGGACAAGCCCCAGAGTTGCTGAGAGTCAGGTGTCCCCAACTCTACGAGGACACACAGAAACACCTGGCAACAGGGATGGTGGAGTTGGAATAATGCAGCTTTATTCCTCTTTTTAAATTTCATTTTTCCTAGTGTATATTTTAATACCTAGTGGTAAATTCATGTTGCTACCTACACCTACCCACATCTTAATATTTTTCACCTACTTTCCCCTTACTCCATCTTTTCAACTTTTTTCTTTTGCAAAAACAAAACAAACAAACAAACAAAAAAAAAAAACAAAAACCCTGTATCATTGTTTCCTATTGTTTTTTGTTTTGCTATGTCACTTTTTTAATATTCTGCTTATATTCTCTCATATAAGAGAAACTAAGCAATAATTAAGCTGTCTAATTTATTTCCCTTATAAGGATCCCAAGGTACATCTATTTCCTACAAAGAACTACAGGGCATCTTTGTTTGTGGCCAAGAATACTATTTCTACTGATTTTACAGTTTACTTATCCTACTTTTTAGTTACTTTGCCATTGTACATAACTGGGTTGCATTTATAGAAAAGCAGGATCAGGAAATAGTTTTTGCCTTTATCTGTCTACCAGAACTACATGGTAAAGTGATGTTGCATTCCTCATTTCTTAATTTATTGTTTTATTTTGACTTCAATGTTATACCATTCCCTATCATCAAGTATTCTAATACACTTGTACCACGAATGTTCACCCTGTACATGTTTTAGCAATTGTTCCTGTCAAGCGCATCAACCTCAGCATCACATAACTTCACTAGTGCCTTCTGTGTCTTTTTGTACTAAGTGATACCCATGCAGAGTGCCAATGTAAAATTTTTAAGCCCTTGGGAATACTTGAAGGTTGAAGAGACATCACTCCCATGCTCCCTTCCTCAATTTCAATCAACTCTCATTTGATATCAAATGAACAAGTGTGATGTTGTATGTAATAAATTTTACATGGAAATAACTTGAGTTTCCTCAAAATGGTAGCTCATTTAGGTCACAAATAAGATAACAATTTGATACATGCTCCATCAATTGTTCCAACTGATTAGATTTGTCAGGAAGCTTATTGATGTGTTTTTCTAATACTTTCAAAGTGGTACTGCTTTATAGCCAGATAAGAAGGATAGCTGACAGAGTTACAGACTTAAAGCTAAAAGGGATTTAGAGATATGATCCAATCAGTTCTTTTTCAAGTGAAGAAACTAAGAAAAATTTTGGGAGTTCCATGATTTGTCAGTATTACATAGCTGAATAAGCGAAACAGTGGAGCTAAAAACCTTTACTTTCTTATTTGAGCCAGCATTTATCGCAGCCCATTTGTCCTAAATGTGCGTGCTGTTCTTCAACTACACTTGAATTTATGAATAGTCGGCAATGACAATATTGGCCTCTGTCAGGGTTTCTGCATCAGGCCTAGCATAAGTCCACTTCCAAAGAGTGTAAGTATCTCACAGCACCAAGACAATGGAACAGAAGTCCTGGGAGCGCAAGTCTGCCCCCTGTTTTCATATTGTTGTGCTGAGAATAGCCAGATTTCACTTGGTAGCAAGATTTTTATGGATTTTTCTTACCTCGTATTGAAATTGTTACAATCCTAAACACCCTTCATACAATTATATGTCCTTAAGCTATTCTGATGATTAGATATAAACCTTTGTTTTATACCATTATGAATACACACTCAGGTCACCACACACACATAACACACACACAGGTCACCACACACACACATGTAATACACAAGCTATGCAGCTCAATAAATCTGTCTTTGATTTATTTTAATATCTAATTTAGTTTAAAAGTCCTGGAGGGTAATAGGTAGGTATTTTAGCTTATTTGCTAAAGGAATGACGAAAATACTTCACTCAATTATGTAGTTAAAAATAATGTTGAATATTTCACTTTTAATGAGGTTATTATCCTCTACTCAGGATTTTCACAATTTGAATTTTATGGAAGTTTTAAAAAGAGGATGACCTCTTTGTCATTATTAATTTTGGAAGTCAAAAATTTCCATTAACTATCCATTATCTAAGAAATCTAATAAACCAATCATCATCAACCAGATCTTAAAATAGAGTTGCTGCTATATCATGCAATTTTAAAAGCAAAAGTAATCTTTACTACTAAAATATTTTAAATCAATGCTTATTTCAAACATTAAAGATTAGTCTTCCTAATATTATCTTTAAAAGTTTTCAGAACACTTCATAAGCTGGCACGGTTGTAGATGGATGAGTCTACCATAATACCACTTCAATAATCCAAATATTATACTTTCCGAATATAACATTTAAAGCTTCTTGTCTTAATTTAATTGTTTGCACATCAGTTTAGCAGTTTATCATGCGATTTCTAATTTGCCTTACACAAATGAAAGTAAGTAGCACAGTGGGACTTAGAAAAAAATAATGTTCTTTAAAAACAAATGGAATCATCCAGAAGGTCTTTAAAATAAATAATTAAATGGGTTGAATAATGGTGTCAGCAGGATCTAAGTAATCACAAAAATTCAGATGAGGGGAACTCTGAAAAGAGCTTTGAATTCTTGTTTGTTGCTTAAAAACTTTCTAATTGCTCAAAGGTCTCCAGTACTAAATATACTGTTTCATCAGCTAAAGTTGCATTCACTTGTTAAGGAAACCGTTTCTACAACATCTGAGAATGAGTTGTTCCAATTTTAGCATGTATGACCCCTTAATTTGGACTTCCTTAAAAGAGTTCATCTAACCAGAAATCCAAAATACAGGCTCTCTTTGTTTTTCCTACATGAGATGTCTTGAGAATGGAGCGTGTGACTCATTGTACTGTATGTACATCATTTATATGTTTTTACTAAATATCCTATATCCTTTCCAAGTGCCTTGTCCTGGTTTATAGCAAGATTATAATACTTTGCATCAAGTATGCTTTCATTTCACTTCAAAATCTTTTCTATACCATTGTGCATATATTGAGATTATCTAGCACAATTCCTTAAAAGGACAATAGCAATCATATTAAGTGTTCCTTCTGCAGTATTGTCTGAGAGAACTTCCTGTGGGGATGGAAAATTCCTTATCTGTGTGATCTGGTGCAATAGTTGAAGACTATGTCAGTCAGTCCCAGTGAGGTGGGACAAATATGAATGAAAAGCTCAACATTGCTTTGTATTTACTTTTTATCTAGTTTTTACAATGGCACCTTGCTTCTGGCTGGTGAATCAGAAAAGTAGATCAAAAGCATCAGCTCCTTACTCTAAAACTGTAGGGCTGGTAGAGGCCATGTATTAAGGTAGATAATCATTTATTAAACATTTGCATGGGAGATGAGATTTTCTGTTCATCTCAAAAGTTATGAGGACCCAGTGTGACAGTGCACGCCTGTAATTCCGATGCTCTAGCAAGCTGAGGCAGGAGGAGCCCAAGGTCCAGCCCTGCCCCAGCAGGGTCTGCAAATAAAAACTAAAGGTGCCGAAGGTGCAACTCAGTGGGAAGCTATAACACTAAATGCTCAGCGCTGCAAATACAAGCATACACACATGTGTACATGCATACAGAGTTTTGAGAATCCATACAACAAATTTTTAATTGCTAGATAAATCTGTGTATATGTATATTTAGGTATATATAAATATGCATATTTCGCTTCACTGTGAAATAATTCCCTAAATGTTCATCATGTCTTAATGGGCTAGTAAAAAATGAAAAAAAAATGCAAGCAAATATTGTCTATTCTACTTTGTTTTTCCTAAATATGTTCATAATTTCTCCTTCTGAATCTTAGGTGTACTGATTACATTTTTGTTTTTATTCAAACTGAATTCTGCTGACTCAATCCAGAGAGTCTCTCTGTGTCTTTTGTTTGTTTGTTTTCTTTTGTTTTGTTTTTTGAGTTACTGGGGATTGAACTCAGGACCCTGTGCTTGCCAGGCAGGCATTTATTCTACTGAGCTATCTCCCTGGGCCATCTCTGTGAAAGAAAAAAAAGAAGTCATCTTAACACCGAATGGTACTCATAAAAGAATTATCATCTTTCTGACTTTGTAGATCTCTGTGTTCCGAGAGTGGGCTGGCTGTTGGCTTGTTTCCTGCTACTTAGATGTATTATCTCCTTTACTTAGTAGTACTTTACTTCCTTTGTTCAACTTGAGAGAACGGGCTATATCTTTTGGTTGGTTTGATGGTGATTGTATATTAGCTATAGAATGTTTAGAATAATCATCTTGTATTTTATGAAACAGTTCTCTTTTCCAGTTATCCTAAGGAATAGATTCAAATGTGGCCCATCTTTAACTACATAGTCTTTATTTTGTATCAATTTTAAATTTTTTATGCTGCACATTTAGTTTTACAATATCTTTCCTTAAGACAAAATTAGAGGGGCCCACTTATTTTAAATGTAAGTCTTAAATTTTATTTTTTCATAACTGTTTGGCTTAGGGCTAGCTTATCTCAGTGGACTAAAGTGCTTGCTTAGGCAGACACAGGGGACTGGGGTACCATTCTGACCTTCCATGCTGGCCCTACTTCTGGTGTGCACTGAGATCTCAATTGAACCTGGGTATGATGGTGTATGCCTGTAATCCCAGCTTTTGGAAGGCTGAAAAATAGGAAGGCTCACTGCAAGTCTGATCTGTGTGGTGAGACTCTGGAGACCCTGAACTAAATACAAAGCAACAACAGCAACCAAAAATCATCTTTGGTAGCCAGGAGTGATGGCGCCCGCCTGTAATCCCAGCACCTGGGAGGCTGAGGCAGGAGGATCAGTGTGAGTTTGAGACCAGCCTGGGCTACAAAAATGAGCTCAAGGCCAGTCTGAACTGCACAGTGAGACCCTATCTCAAAAAGACAAAAAAAAATCATCTTTGGTTTGAGTGTTTGTGGCCCACCAAATTTCCTGCTTTGCTAGCCTGAACTCCAAGGTGGTAGTTTTAGTTGTCAGGTTGGAAGAAAGTGATTAGAACACCAAAGTGGTGCCATCAGGACTGTGGTCAGTGCCCTTAAAAGAGAGAACTGAGAGAATCCAGAAAGCTCGCCAAGGCTTTCCAACATGTAAAGATACAGGAAAAATGAGCATCATCATTTAAAAGCCAGACACTGAACCTTAATAAAACTTGAAACTTTTTATCTCTTGAACTTAGGTTTGTTAGTCTACATAGCTGGGAGAAATAAATTCCATTGTTCATAAATCATGCAGCTTATGGTAGTTTTCGTACCAAGGTCAGACTAAAATAAAAATCAATTATCATATGTTTTTATTGTTATGACAATAGTCCTTCCTTTCTTCTTTCAACTAAATGATCCCAGTGCTACTTAAGCCTTACTCTTTACCTAACTGGGTAAAATTTCATTCATTTCATGGGAATGAATTTAAATCTCATCTAAGGAAACTGTAACAAGGAAAGCCATGTAACAAGAAGCAGGAGTAAGACAATGGAGATAGAAAATGTTACTATCCTTACCCACTGACAGCAAAAACTGTACAATTAATCTCATTGCTGGTTGTCTGAGAAAGAAAAACTAAAAACAAAAGAAATTCAATTTACTTCATTTCAGAAAGTATATAGAAACAAAAGAGTAAGACAGTCGTGTTGGATTTTAAAGTTACCATTCTTAAAAGTCTTTTATATGACTTCAAATTTGATATTTAGAACCAAGATCTCTACAGTGGAAATGGTAGCAGAGCTATAAAGAGAAACCAAATGGTCTACAGAATAGCACAAAATTAAATAGTTGTTAGTAGGCAATAGTCACCTGAAGTTTCTCAACATGGATTTCTAAATATTTCTAATTTCTGATGTCTCCAAGAGATTAGGAAAATATGTTGAAGAGGGTATATTGTCTACTCAGAGATCACAACCACGGAAAACTTCAAGCATGATAAACAGTAACAAAGACATTTTGTTTCATGAAGTAAAAGGCCAGTTTTATACAGATGCCATAAGTATTGTCAAAGAGGCTATACATTCTTTATGTGTTACTAACGAAAGACATTTGTTTTATTTCTCTCTTGTCTAATGAATCTAGATATTAGAACTATATTGAATAGGAATGGTGATAGAGGACATATAAGGGCAAAGATAACAGTCTCGGAGTATATGTAAATGTCATAGACTGATCATGCATTTTCATAATATGATTTAGTTTTTCTTTTTGAAACTTTATTTATGTTATGGCCAGATCAACATGCACTGCGGGTGGGGCTGGTGCAGCATAAAGTGCCGGGGATTAAAATACAGACCCTGTGGTTGCCTAAGCTTGCCTAAGCAGGTGCTTTAGAGTGCTGAGCTATCTCTCTAGCTCACAAGTTTTTGTATTATTTTGTTTCTGTTTTTCACAGTATTGCAAACCACAGTGTACTCTAACTTTAAATAACATTCCTAGCTCTTTTCTATTTTTATTTATTCTATTCTTCTACTTTTGGGGACAGTTTTTCCCTACATTGCCTGTGCTGGACTTGGACTTATGACTGTCCTTTCTCAGCCTGCCATGTTACTAGAATATAATAGACATGTGCCATATTGGTTAATAGAGGACTTAGCTATATTGAATAGCAAAAATTATAGAAATAGATAAGATGGCTTAGCATTAAAAGCATTTAATGCTTGAATTTAACAACATATAAATATTACCTTGTAGAAAATGAAATGAAAGTAACATATGCAAAAAATTCTTTTGTAGTTCATATATTACTTTAGCAGTATAGATAAATACTATGACAGTTACTAGTTAAATGTTGATACTAATTTCACAAATGATAGATGATTTTTAGTTTACAAAAACTTAATAAATCATTCACATATACACACGCATGGGACTAGGAAGATAGCTATCTGCATGTGGATGATGTATATCCATAAATAGATATTTTGTTTATTAAAATCTTTATTAATTTTGAAATCATTATAAAAGCAAAGATGTTGATGGTTTGGAAAAGTAACACAAATTTCAGAAAAGTATGTTACACTTAAAACCCAAAAAAATATAAGGTAAAACTCTATTTCCTTAACATAATATTTGAATAGCAATTTAAATTCACATTTGAATACCTTTTTCTGAATTAACTGTCTTTCCTCAGTGTCTTCCTAATTTCTTCAGCCTTGCCCCATTTGTCTTTTCTTCTGTTGATATCCTTGAATTATCTTTTAAGGGTCACAGCTGAAAATATATTACTGGTAGACTCCGATACTCAGCTGGGTTACTCATAGTTTACCTTGGACTTTCTAATGCTAAATTAATAGCGAAATCAAGGGAATGAAATATTCTACTATATTTTTGATTAGTTCAAATCAGGGAATTACATCATATAGTGCTAAGTAGTAAAATATGATACATTTTGTTTTCAAATTCATATAGAAAATTTGAGTACTCCAAAAATCTAATGTTGTAACCTACATACCTAAAAGGTGTCATAAGAATCTGGGAACCCGCTGTCTCCCACTTTGTCCAGGTCAGAGGGGAAGGACTGACACTTCCATAAGCTGTGTTACAGATACTGGTTCTCCACATGAAGAAGATTAAGAGAATTATTACAAGACTAGACAATAGATGAATAAGCACAAGATATTGTAAGCTTTATCTATACATGTGTCACCTCCGGTTCTCCGAAAACCCATAACAGGGTATTAAATGAAGCTTATCTCTTACCAAATAAGAAACCACCTTGCTTGTGCTTCCAACCAACAATTATACAGTTCTGATTCTACAGTGATTTTTCTACTTCCAGTCCTTTGTTCACATTCTTACCCTCTTGTTTAAGGAAAAAAACCCTAACTGCAGGGATTTCAACACTTTTCATAAAACCTAAGTAGTCTGTGAAATATTTTAACAAATTTCTCTTTGTTCTTCTCCAAAACATTATTGGAAGCTTTTTCCTTTCATTGAATGGAAGTTCTAGCTAGCTAGAACTCTAAGATTATTTGTGTTATTCTTTGTTCTCTAACAATAGTAAAATTCAAGGTTAAAAATCTCAAAACAGCAAAACTTAAAGCCTTACTAGTTTTGTTTTTTTTTTAGGACAGGGTCTACAGGGTCTCACTACATAGACAAGACTCATAGTGATTCTCCTGTTTTCAGCCTCCCAAGTGCTGGGATTACAGACACACACCACCGCACGCACACCACTGCACCCAGTCTTAATCACCATCTAAGCGAGTCCCAGGGTTGGGAAGGGGAATTGAATCCTGGCTGCCACATTCTGCCTAAGTAGGTGCTTCAGTTGGCTGAGCTATCAAGCTGGCCCAAAAACCTTACTAATTTGGTGACATTGGGGAAATAGCTCAATAGAATAGGTGCTTGCCTAGCAAGCACAAGGGCCTGAGTTAAATCCCTGCTCCAATAAATAAATAAATAAATAAATAAATAAATAAATAAATAAAATCTTACTAGTTTTAACAGGTGATGTTGATACGTATGGGTAAAATGAATAAGAAATCCTAAATACATTTTCAGGATGCTTTGTAACTTCTCTAATTCTAGAATGAAGAACTATTAGCTAAATGAAATCTTTATGGTCAAATGCTCAATATAAAATATAAGTTAAGGCCTAAGTGGCAGCTGGCAAGAAGAAAAACAAAATCTTAGTAACAAATATCCTTGTTTATATTTGTCCTAAGTTCAAATTCTCAAGTAATAACTGCTCAGATTGTAATAGCAGGAGATTTTGAAGGCGAATTTTAGGAATAGACATAACAGGGGATGAGGAAACAGCACTGGACATAAAGACAAAATTGCAGTGATAAAGGCATTGGCTAAACCTAGAGGAAGTCTTGGCATAGGAATGGCCCTTTCCTAGTGTCTCAGCATGAGGTAATCAGAAGGTTTGAAACACCTTACACAACAGTATCTTGTTCTTCAAGAACGATGTGACATGAGGTAAAAAGTCCTGTGGGTAAATTGGGCCCCACAAAGATATGTTGAATTCCTAACTACCTGAGTCTAACCGCTAAGTTTTTTTTTTTTTTTGCCAGCTCAGCCCACCCTGGGGACAGGGCTGGTGCAACATGTGGGTGCTGGGGACTGAACATTGGCCCCTGTATGCTGCCTAAGCTTGCCTAAACAGGTGTTTTATATGGCTGAGCTATCTCCCTGACTTCACTACTTCTGAATATAATTTTGTTTGGGAACACAGTCTTGTTCAATGTAATCACAAAGTCCAACTCATGCAAGATGAGGTCAGGGTCTCATCCAGTGACTGGATCCATATTAAATGAGGGAAATTTGGATCCCTGAGCACAGCTAGAAGAGCATGCACAGACAGAAGGGGAGTTTGGAGTGGCACCTCACAAGTACAATCATGCCACAGATTTCTGGTAACCTACAGAAAGAGACAGGAAGAGTCCTTCCCCAAATCCCTGAGAATAAGTTGAATCACCCAAAGGTCCACATATTAAAGGTGTGGTCTCCAGGTTGACACTATGGGAAGTTACTGCAGACAGAAGAAAGAGGACCTGCTGAGTGGTACTTAGGTCAGTGGAGGTCATGTTCCAACAGGAGATTGTGGGGCCACAGCCCTTTCCTCTCCCTTTTATTTCTGGGCTCCTGAGGCAAGCAGTTCTCTTTGTGTTGTGTTTCTTGACATGATATGAGGCTTTGTCATAGGCTAGAGCAATGGGGCAATATCACGGCTTAAATCTCCAAAAACATGGTGGTTGTTTGAAGACCCAAATAAGCTGTTTGTCTGCATAAATGAGCTATAATTATTTCATAGAAAAATGGAAAATTAAGAGAGATTATTGTAGTGACATAGAGATAAGACTGAAGAACAGTTGGTGTCCCTAGAAGTGGTAAGTTATAGACAGAACCCAGGGAGGGCTGCCTTCTGTTGCTCGGGAGTCTCAGAAAGCTGGGGTTCAAGGTTGCAGAGGCAGTTCTTCCCATGGATGCCCTGTTCTTTGTTTATCTGCTACATGACACCAATGATTGCCTCCTCCCCTGCTTAAAGTATTATTTGTTAGCATATACGTGAGCTACGTGTCTGGAAATATTTGTGTGAGCTACGTGTCTGGAATATGCTGTGTCTATTAAAGTAGTGACGTATACTCCTTAGCAAATTTTAATGCTAAATAAAAAGAAGACCCTTCTGAGGCTCTGGGCTCACTGAGGAAGAGAAATCTCGGTGAGTCCTCTGAAGCTACATTCATGGGGTCTTCTCGTCATTTCTTTCAGCACTGGATCAAAAATCTTACAAGCGATGAGGTCATACCAGATGAGGATGGGCCTAACGCAGGTATCCTTAAAAAATAAAAACAGTTTAGATGCTCACAGGAAGACTATTGAGTGAAGATGGATATTGAAGCCCTAGCAACACCTTCTTTCTAGATCCTAGACCTGTTTGACAACAAGACAACATGTTCCAGCGCTGTAAAACCTGTGTTCTGTGATACTTGGTTATGACAGTATTAGGAAATAGCCGCATTCTTTTTGCTTGATATGTCTGATCTTAGATTACTTCCAAACCTGACAACTGGGGAAATGAGTTTTATGGCCTAAAGCTGAAGATGCTGATGTCCTACAACATCTACCATAGTTGCTATCTGACTCAGCAGTGAGAGACTCTGTCTGTTAAGGGTTAAAAATGATTAAAGAGCCAAAGAACACTTGTTCATGTTATTATGGCTTTTAAACCTAAGAAAGTTTGTTTTAAGCACATTTGTTTTTTAGAGTAAATTATTAAATTCTGTAAGTTTTCAATTAAATTCAATTTAGAAAAATTTTTACAAATGATTTTTAAATACCAAAATAAGACTGTTGTGTGATTTTACATGTGTTTCCACGCTTTTACCAGAAAAAAAAAAAATCAGTATTTAAAAACTAGAGTTGTATTAGATAGATGTAGTCAAGCAATAATTTATCAGCACTTTAGACCTTTGCCTATTGGAAAGGACATGTGCTAAAGAAAGTTTTTTTATATTTTTAAGTGATTAATAAATATATCCAAAGAATAATACATTACTACCCAATATAATTACACGAAATAAAATTTCAGAGCTTATATGTAAATGGAGCGGTTGGTTGATTGTTTCAAAGAATAATTACTACACGATATAACTTACATAAAATATAATTTCAGAGTTCATATGTAAATGGAGTGTTTGGTTGATTGTGTCAACTCAAGAAGCTAAGAGATTAACTAAATTGTCTTGTTTTTCTTTTTGTTAACCTCAAAATTCCACATTCATTACAAAGGCCAATGGTGATTCTTTTGTTGAACTAAATAGCTAAAACATCTCAGCAATTCCACACTCTATGGTGTGGAGGCCCCACCCTAGAGTGGCCCATCACGCAGGAGAATGACGAAGGACAAAGGGCCCCATTCTTCCTTGGAGGAGCTCTAGTCTTGGCCATCAGCTTAGCTTGGACATGGTCTCCTGGCTCTGGCGCAGGCTCTCAGTTTCTGTCTTGAATCCTTCAGCGTTCTGGTGTAGACTCATTGGCCTGCTGTCACAGATCCATCAGCATCCTGATATGGACTTGCACGGAACACTGCTGTGGGCTCCAGGCCTTGAACTGAATCCTTCAGTCTCCAGTGTGCAGATGCCCTCTGCACACTTCTTCATCTGACTCTGTAACACCCTAAGCCAATCTTGGAAATTCTTACACATTTACACATCTTGTGTTATATTTGTACATTTAGTAAAATCCTTAGTGATACAGTAAATATTAAATCAAGTAAAATCACACTCAATTCTACACATGTTTTTGGTAGCTGCTTTCTAGTAGCATCTAGTGCCTGTGACAGACTACATGACCTTCAGTCTCAAAATTATTTAACATGTAGCCTTTTGGAGAAATCATTTGCCAGTATCTGTGTTTAGGTGAGAAAAGATCATAGAAAATAAGAGTACATTTGAAAAATTGAGCACAAATAGAATACTTGAAAATGTACATATTTATGACTAGTACTTTAGAAAAAATCTATAAAACTAACATCAGATTGATATCAACATTCCACACATTATGAATCCTCTAGAACATACTCCATGTTTGCAAGAATACGAGCATGACATAGACAAATAATATCCTAGAGTTCTTATGAATTTCATTTTAATTGTAATTCAATATGAAGGAAAGGAAACATTGAGACACATTGACCAATAAAATATATAAAGAAAGATATTTGTTTAAAATAATTAGAACAATTGAATAGATTGTCTTCTGAAGCAGGACAAGGGGAGAGACACACTCTTTGTAACTGGTGGTTTTCATCTGCTAGAAGGGTAAACCTTTCTTTCATTTCAAACTCAAGTCCATGGAGGTAAAACAAGAGCAGTCTTCTCTTCTGTAACCTTTTGCTTTTTTTTTTTTTTTTTTCAGTCATCAAGTTAATTATTACAAATTTGTGTTATTACTATTCTAGGCAAATGCTCCAAAACTGAATTGGCCCTTTTTATGTTTCTTAAATTTAAAGGACAATTAACAATTTTAAGAGAATTTCTAAAGATATGCTAATTATAAATAAATGTCAATATGTGTACATCTGTGTTTGTGTAATAACTGATCATCCTAAATTTTAATATTTCTGACATGGAATTTTTTACTTTTCAGCAACTATTGTTAGGTTGCAAGCTTGTGTGGAAACTTGTGGTGAACTAAATTTTCTATAGAATTGAATAGGGTAATTGGAAGGTTAGAATTTTGAAATGAAAACCCTTTTTTTCTTCACAAGTCATTTAATTATCAAATGCCCTTTACATCAACACTTTGTCCTCTCGAAATGGCCTTGATTAATAATAAGGCAATTTAAGCTTAGGTATTTACTGTTGAACTGAAGAGGTTACTAAAAATCACTATGAAGCTTCTACTCTAGTATAGATAAGTAGTACAAAAAAAAAAAAAAAACCTGCTATACATTTCTCTATCAATACTATATGATGGTAGAATTCTAAAAGTTCATGGAGCAAATAACACTGATGATCTATAACCTGAGACATGTTCTTAGAATATTCAGCAACCTAGGAAATAAATAACTTGTGCACAGTATGATTACATAGTAAAGGTGACTACTGAGATGTCCATCAGATTATTGCATCTAGGAAAATAAGCCTGTCTTGGACCTTAAAGACTAGGATAATTTGTATAGGATTTCTATACCTTCAAAAGGGCCCCATTAGAAACCTAAAAAATCTATGGCTTTAGGTAATGGATTATAAAAATCCTGCAAGTCATGACTAATGAGGATGTTTCCATATATAAATATCTTATTAAAGGCAGACTTATATTTTATCATCAGATGATATTAAAAATGAGAATGGTTCACTGCTCCACAAAGAAGTTTATGTCTTAGGTAAGTGTTAGGATGACTGCTTGTTACCTAAACACCTAAGTGGAATGCACGAAATAGCTCTGTGTTGGATCTAAGTGAAACTCGGAATATCAAGCCCCAGAATTAATCAAAACGGCCTCAAAACATTTCAACAGAAGCAGTGTGTTATGTTTATATCTAGTTGTCCCCCCAAAGCCTCATGCAGTCCTGCGGCATGGCTTCTATAGATTGAGACTTGATTCATAATCCCTGGGTAAGTCCCTTACTCAGACAGATGGGATTATCGGACTGAGTAAGGCCGAGACTATGGGTGTGGTTTAGGGCAGATATCCTAAGGTGGAGAGCCTGAATGTAATATAAAAAGCGAAAGAGAGACAGACTCAAGCTGTTGCTGTTGCTCTGCTGCCGTGATCAATTTGCTGCTTCTG